>CP115865.1:0-46797 GCA_027920645.1 Caenorhabditis nigoni | reverse complement strand
GATTACGTGTAATTCAAGATCTTAGATTACGTGTAATTCAAGATCTTAGATTACGTGTAATTCAAGATCTTAGATTACGTGTAATTCAAGATCTTAGATTACGTGTAATTCAAGATCTTAGATTACGTGTAATTCAAGATCTTAGATTACGTTTAATTCAAGATCTTAGATTACGTGTAATTCAAGATCTTAGATTACGTGTAATTCAAGATCTTAGATTACGTGTAATTCAAGATCTTAGATTACGTGTAATTCAAGATCTTAGATTACGTGTAATTCAAGATCTTAGATTACGTGTAATTCAAGATCTTAGATTACGTGTAATTCAAGATCTTAGATTACGTGTAATTCAAGATCTTAGATTACGTGTAATTCAAGATCTTAGATTACGTGTAATTCAAGATCTTAGATTACGTGTAATTCAAGATCTTAGATTACGTGTAATTCAAGATCTTAGATTACGTGTAATTCAAGATCTTAGATTACGCGTAATTCAAGATCTTAGATTACGTGTAATTCAAGATCTTAGATTACGTGTAATTCAAGATCTTAGATTACGTGTAATTCAAGATCTTAGATTACGTGTAATTCAAGATCTTAGATTACGTGTAATTCAAGATCTTAGATTACGTGTAATTCAAGATCTTAGATTACGTGTAATTCAAGATCTTAGATTACGTGTAATTCAAGATCTTAGATTACGTTTAATTCAAGATCTTAGATTACGTGTAATTCAAGATCTTAGATTACGTGTAATTCAAGATCTTAGATTACGTGTAATTCAAGATCTTAGATTACGTGTAATTCAAGATCTTAGATTACGTGTAATTCAAGATCTTAGATTACGTGTAATTCAAGATCTTAGATTACGTGTAATTCAAGATCTTAGATTACGTGTAATTCAAGATCTTAGATTACGTGTAATTCAAGATCTTAGATTACGTTTAATTCAAGATCTTAGATTACGTGTAATTCAAGATCTTAGATTACGTGTAATTCAAGATCTTAGATTACGTGTAATTCAAGATCTTAGATTACGTGTAATTCAAGATCTTAGATTACGTGTAATTCAAGATCTTAGATTACGCGTAATTCAAGATCTTAGATTACGTGTAATTCAAGATCTTAGATTACGTGTAATTCAAGATCTTAGATTACGTGTAATTCAAGATCTAAGATTACGTGTAATTCAAGATCTTAGATTACGTGTAATTCAAGATCTTAGATTACGTGTAATTCGAGATCTTAGATTACGTGTAATTCAAGATCTTAGATTACGTGTAATTCAAGATCTTAGATTACGTGTAATTCAAGATCTTAGATTACGTGTAATTCAAGATCTTAGATTACGTGTAATTCAAGATCTTAGATTACGTGTAATTCAAGATCTTAGATTACGTGTAATTCAAGATCTTAGATTACGTGTAATTCAAGATCTTAGATTACGTGTAATTCAAGATCTTAGATTACGTGTAATTCAAGATCTTAGATTACGTGTAATTCAAGATCTTAGATTACGTGTAATTCAAGATCTTAGATTACGTGTAATTCAAGATCTTAGATTACGTGTAATTCAAGATCTTAGATTACGTGTAATTCAAGATCTTAGATTACGTGTAATTCAAGATCTTAGATTACGTGTAATTCAAGATCTTAGATTACGTGTAATTCAAGATCTTAGATTACGTGTAATTCAAGATCTTAGATTACGTGTAATTCAAGATCTTAGATTACGTGTAATTCAAGATCTTAGATTACGTGTAATTCAAGATCTTAGATTACGTGTAATTCAAGATCTTAGATTACGTGTAATTCAAGATCTTAGATTACGTGTAATTCAAGATCTTAGATTACGTGTAATTCAAGATCTTAGATTACGTGTAATTCAAGATCTTAGATTACGTGTAATTCAAGATCTTAGATTACGTGTAATTCAAGATCTTAGATTACGTGTAATTCAAGATCTTAGATTACGTGTAATTCAAGATCTTAGATTACGTGTAATTCAAGATCTTAGATTACGCGTAATTCAAGATCTTAGATTACGTGTAATTCAAGATCTTAGATTACGTGTAATTCAAGATCTTAGATTACGTGTAATTCAAGATCTTAGATTACGTGTAATTCAAGATCTTAGATGACGTGTAATTCAAGATCTTAGATTACGTGTAATTCAAGATCTTAGATTACGTGTAATTCAAGATCTTAGATTACGTGTAATTCAAGATCTTAGATTACGTGTAATTCAAGATCTTAGATTACGTGTAATTCAAGATCTTAGATTACGTGTAATTCAAGATCTTAGATGACGTGTAATTCAAGATCTTATATTAGGTGTAATTCAAGATCTTAGATTACGTGTAATTCAAGATCTTAGATTACGTGTAATTCAAGATCTTAGATTACGTGTAATTCAAGATCTTAGATTACGTGTAATTCAAGATCTTAGATTACGTGTAATTCAAGATCTTAGATTACGTGTAATTCAAGATCTTAGATTACGTGTAATTCAAGATCTTAGATTACGCGTAATTCAAGATCTTAGATTACGTGTAATTCAAGATCTTAGATTACGTGTAATTCAAGATCTTAGATTACGCGTAATTCAAGATCTTAGATTACGTGTAATTCAAGATCTTAGATTACGTGTAATTCAAGATCTTAGATTACGTGTAATTCAAGATCTTAGATTACGTGTAATTCAAGATCTTAGATTACGTGTAATTCAAGATCTTAGATTACGTGTAATTCAAGATCTTAGATTACGTGTAATTCAAGATCTTAGATTACGTGTAATTCAAGATCTTAGATTACGTGTAATTCAAGATCTTAGATTACGTGTAATTCAAGATCTTAGATTACGTGTAATTCGAGATCTTAGATTACATGTAATTCAAGATCTTAGATTACGTGTAATTCAAGATCTTAGATTACGTGTAATTCAAGATCTTAGATTACGTGTAATTCAAGATCTTAGATTACGTGTAATTCAAGATCTTAGATTACGTGTAATTCAAGATCTTAGATTACGTGTAATTCAAGATCTTAGATTACGTGTAATTCAAGATCTTAGATTACGTGTAATTCAAGATCTTAGATTACGTGTAATTCAAGATCTTAGATTACGTGTAATTCAAGATCTTAGATTACGTGTAATTCAAGATCTTAGATTACGTGTAATTCAAGATCTTAGATTACGTGTAATTCAAGATCTTAGATTACGTGTAATTCAAGATCTTAGATTACGTGTAATTCAAGATCTTAGATTACGTGTAATTCAAGATCTTAGATTACGCGTAATTCAAGATCTTAGATTACGTGTAATTCAAGATCTTAGATTACGTGTAATTCAAGATCTTAGATTACGTGTAATTCAAGATCTTAGATTACGTGTAATTCAAGATCTTAGATTACGTGTAATTCAAGATCTTAGATTACGTGTAATTCAAGATCTTAGATTACGTGTAATTCAAGATCTTAGATTACGTGTAATTCAAGATCTTAGATTACGTGTAATTCAAGATCTTAGATTACGTGTAATTCAAGATCTTAGATTACGTGTAATTCAAGATCTTAGATTACGTGTAATTCAAGATCTTAGATTACGTGTAATTCAAGATCTTAGATTACGTGTAATTCAAGATCTTAGATTACGTGTAATTCAAGATCTTAGATTACGTGTAATTCAAGATCTTAGATTACGTGTAATTCAAGATCTTAGATTACGTGTAATTCAAGATCTTAGATTACGTGTAATTCAAGATCTTAGATTACGTGTAATTCAAGATCTTAGATTACGTGTAATTCAAGATCTTAGATTACGTGTAATTCAAGATCTTAGATTACGCGTAATTCAAGATCTTAGATTACGTGTAATTCAAGATCTTAGATTACGTGTAATTCAAGATCTTAGATTACGCGTAATTCAAGATCTTAGATTACGTGTAATTCAAGATCTTAGATTACGTGTAATTCAAGATCTTAGATTACGTGTAATTCAAGATCTTAGATTACGTGTAATTCAAGATCTTAGATTACGTGTAATTCAAGATCTTAGATTACGTGTAATTCAAGATCTTAGATTACGTGTAATTCAAGATCTTAGATTACGTGTAATTCAAAATCTTAGATTACGTGTAATTCAAAATCTTAGATTACGTGTAATTCAAGATCTTAGATTACGTGTAATTCAAAATCTTAGATTACGTGTAATTCAAGATCTTAGGTTACGTGTAATTCAATATCTTAGATTACGCGTAATCCAAGATCTTAGATTACGTGTAATTTAAGATCTTAGATTACGTGTAATTCAAGATCTTAGATTACGTGTAATTCAAGATCTTAGATTACGTGTAATTCAAGATCTTAGATTACGCGTAATTCAAGATCTTAGATTACGTGTAATTCAAGATCTTAGATTACGTGTAATTCAAGATCTTAGGTTACGTGTAATTCAAGATCTTAGATTACGTGTAATTCAAGATCTTAGATTACGTGTAATTCAAGATCTTAGATTACGTGTAATTCAAGATCTTAGATTACGTGTAATTCAAGATCTTAGATTACGTGTAATTCAAGATCTTAGATTACGTGTAATTCAAAATCTTAGATTACGTGTAATTCAAGATCTTAGATTACGTGTAATTCAAGATCTTAGATTACGTGTAATTCAAGATCTTAGATTACGTGTAATTCAAGATCTTAGATTACGTGTAATTCAAGATCTTAGATTACGTGTAATTCAAGATCTTAGATTACGTGTAATTCAAGATCTTAGATTACGTGTAATTCAAGATCTTAGATTACGTGTAATTCAAGATCTTAGATTACGTGTAATTCAAGATCTTAGATTACGTGTAATTCAAGATCTTAGATTACGTGTAATTCAAGATCTTAGATTACGTGTAATTCAAGATCTTAGATTACGTGTAATTCAAGATCTTAGATTACGTGTAATTCAAGATCTTAGATTACGTGTAATTCAAGATCTTAGATTACGTGTAATTCAAGATCTTAGATTACGTGTAATTCAAGATCTTAGATTACGTGTAATTCAAGATCTTAGATTACGTGTAATTCAAGATCTTAGATTACGTGTAATTCAAGATCTTAGATTACGTGTAATTCAAGATCTTAGATTACGTGTAATTCAAGATCTTAGATTACGTGTAATTCAAGATCTTAGATTACGTGTAATTCAAGATCTTAGATTACGTGTAATTCAAGATCTTAGATTACGTGTAATTCAAGATCTTAGATTACGTGTAATTCAAGATCTTAGATTACGTGTAATTCAAGATCTTAGATTACGTGTAATTCAAGATCTTAGATTACGTGTAATTCAAGATCTTAGATTACGTGTAATTCAAGATCTTAGATTACGTGTAATTCAAGATCTTAGATTACGTGTAATTCAAGATCTTAGATTACGTGTAATTCAAGATCTTAGATTACGTGTAATTCAAGATCTTAGATTACGTGTAATTCAAGATCTTAGATTACGTGTAATTCAAGATCTTAGATTACGTGTAATTCAAGATCTTAGATTACGTGTAATTCAAAATCTTAGATTACGTGTAATTCAAGATCTTAGATTACGTGTAATTCAAGATCTTAGATTACGTGTAATTCAAGATCTTAGATTACGCGTAATTCAAGATCTTAGATTACGTGTAATTCAAGATCTTAGATTACGTGTAATTCAAGATCTTAGATTACGTGTAATTCAAGATCTTAGATTACGTGTAATTCAAGATCTTAGATTACGTGTAATTCAAGATCTTAGATTACGTGTAATTCAAGATCTTAGATTACGTGTAATTCAAGATCTTAGATTACGTGTAATTCAAGATCTTAGATTACGTGTAATTCAAGATCTTAGATTACGTGTAATTCAAGATCTTAGATTACGTGTAATTCAAGATCTTAGATTACGTGTAATTCAAGATCTTAGATTACGTGTAATTCAAGATCTTAGATTACGTGTAATTCAAGATCTTAGATTACGTGTAATTCAAGATCTTAGATTACGTGTAATTCAAGATCTTAGATTACGTGTAATTCAAGATCTTAGATTACGTGTAATTCAAGATCTTAGATTACGTGTAATTCAAGATCTTAGATTACGTGTAATTCAAGATCTTAGATTACGTGTAATTCAAGATCTTAGATTACGTGTAATTCAAGATCTTAGATTACGTGTAATTCAAGATCTTAGATTACGTGTAATTCAAGATCTTAGATTACGTGTAATTCAAGATCTTAGATTACGTGTAATTCAAGATCTTAGATTACGTGTAATTCAAGATCTTAGATTACGTGTAATTCAAGATCTTAGATTACGTGTAATTCAAGATCTTAGATTACGTGTAATTCAAGATCTTAGATTACGTGTAATTCAAGATCTTAGATTACGTGTAATTCAAGATCTTAGATTACGTGTAATTCAAGATCTTAGATTACGTGTAATTCAAGATCTTAGATTACGTGTAATTCAAGATCTTAGATTACGTGTAATTCAAGATCTTAGATTACGTGTAATTCAAGATCTTAGATTACGTGTAATTCAAGATCTTAGATTACGTGTAATTCAAGATCTTAGATTACGTGTAATTCAAGATCTTAGATTACGTGTAATTCAAGATCTTAGATTACGTGTAATTCAAGATCTTAGATTACGTGTAATTCAAGATCTTAGATTACGTGTAATTCAAGATCTTAGATTACGTGTAATTCAAGATCTTAGATTACGTGTAATTCAAGATCTTAGATTACGTGTAATTCAAGATCTTAGATTACGTGTAATTCAAGATCTTAGATTACGTGTAATTCAAGATCTTAGATTACGTGTAATTCAAGATCTTAGATTACGTGTAATTCAAGATCTTAGATTACGTGTAATTCAAGATCTTAGATTACGTGTAATTCAAGATCTTAGATTACGTGTAATTCAAGATCTTAGATTACGTGTAATTCAAGATCTTAGATTACGTGTAATTCAAGATCTTAGATTACGTGTAATTCAAGATCTTAGATTACGTGTAATTCAAAATCTTAGATTACGTGTAATTCAAGATCTTAGATTACGTGTAATTCAAGATCTTAGATTACGTGTAATTCAAGATCTTAGATTACGTGTAATTCAAGATCTTAGATTACGTGTAATTCAAGATCTTAGATTACGTGTAATTCAAGATCTTAGATTACGTGTAATTCAAGATCTTAGATTACGTGTAATTCAAGATCTTAGATTACGTGTAATTCAAGATCTTAGATTACGTGTAATTCAAGATCTTAGATTACGTGTAATTCAAGATCTTAGATTACGTGTAATTCAAGATCTTAGATTACGTGTAATTCAAGATCTTAGATTACGTGTAATTCAAGATCTTAGATTACGTGTAATTCAAGATCTTAGATTACGTGTAATTCAAGATCTTAGATTACGTGTAATTCAAGATCTTAGATTACGTGTAATTCAAGATCTTAGATTACGTGTAATTCAAGATCTTAGATTACGTGTAATTCAAGATCTTAGATTACGTGTAATTCAAGATCTTAGATTACGTGTAATTCAAGATCTTAGATTACGTGTAATTCAAGATCTTAGATTACGTGTAATTCAAGATCTTAGATTACGTGTAATTCAAGATCTTAGATTACGTGTAATTCAAGATCTTAGATTACGTGTAATTCAAGATCTTAGATTACGTGTAATTCAAGATCTTAGATTACGTGTAATTCAAGATCTTAGATTACGTGTAATTCAAAATCTTAGATTACGTGTAATTCAAGATCTTAGATTACGTGTAATTCAAGATCTTAGATTACGTGTAATTCAAGATCTTAGATTACGTGTAATTCAAGATCTTAGATTACGTGTAATTCAAGATCTTAGATTACGTGTAATTCAAGATCTTAGATTACGTGTAATTCAAGATCTTAGATTACGTGTAATTCAAGATCTTAGATTACGTGTAATTCAAGATCTTAGATTACGTGTAATTCAAGATCTTAGATTACGTGTAATTCAAGATCTTAGATTACGTGTAATTCAAGATCTTAGATTACGTGTAATTCAAAATCTTAGATTACGTGTAATTCAAGATCTTAGATTACGTGTAATTCAAAATCTTAGATTACGTGTAATTCAAGATCTTAGATTACGTGTAATTCAAGATCTTAGATTACGTGTAATTCAAGATCTTAGATTACGTGTAATTCAAGATCTTAGATTACGTGTAATTCAAGATCTTAGATTACGTGTAATTCAAGATCTTAGATTACGTGTAATTCAAGATCTTAGATTACGTGTAATTCAAGATCTTAGATTACGTGTAATTCAAGATCTTAGATTACGTGTAATTCAAGATCTTAGATTACGTGTAATTCAAGATCTTAGATTACGTGTAATTCAAGATCTTAGATTACGTGTAATTCAAGATCTTAGATTACGTGTAATTCAAGATCTTAGATTACGTGTAATTCAAGATCTTAGATTACGTGTAATTCAAGATCTTAGATTACGTGTAATTCAAGATCTTAGATTACGTGTAATTCAAGATCTTAGATTACGTGTAATTCAAGATCTTAGATTACGTGTAATTCAAGATCTTAGATTACGTGTAATTCAAGATCTTAGATTACGTGTAATTCAAGATCTTAGATTACGTGTAATTCAAGATCTTAGATTACGTGTAATTCAAGATCTTAGATTACGTGTAATTCAAGATCTTAGATTACGTGTAATTCAAGATCTTAGATTACGTGTAATTCAAGATCTTAGATTACGTGTAATTCAAGATCTTAGATTACGTGTAATTCAAGATCTTAGATTACGTGTAATTCAAGATCTTAGATTACGTGTAATTCAAGATCTTAGATTACGTGTAATTCAAGATCTTAGATTACGTGTAATTCAAGATCTTAGATTACGTGTAATTCAAGATCTTAGATTACGTGTAATTCAAGATCTTAGATTACGTGTAATTCAAGATCTTAGATTACGTGTAATTCAAGATCTTAGATTACGTGTAATTCAAGATCTTAGATTACGTGTAATTCAAGATCTTAGATTACGTGTAATTCAAGATCTTAGATTACGTGTAATTCAAGATCTTAGATTACGTGTAATTCAAGATCTTAGATTACGTGTAATTCAAGATCTTAGATTACGTGTAATTCAAGATCTTAGATTACGTGTAATTCAAGATCTTAGATTACGTGTAATTCAAGATCTTAGATTACGTGTAATTCAAGATCTTAGATTACGTGTAATTCAAGATCTTAGATTACGTGTAATTCAAGATCTTAGATTACGTGTAATTCAAGATCTTAGATTACGTGTAATTCAAGATCTTAGATTACGTGTAATTCAAGATCTTAGATTACGTGTAATTCAAGATCTTAGATTACGTGTAATTCAAGATCTTAGATTACGTGTAATTCAAGATCTTAGATTACGTGTAATTCAAGATCTTAGATTACGTGTAATTCAAGATCTTAGATTACGTGTAATTCAAGATCTTAGATTACGTGTAATTCAAGATCTTAGATGACGTGTAATTCAAGATCTTAGATTACGTGTAATTCAAGATCTTAGATTACGTGTAATTCAAGATCTTAGATTACGTGTAATTCAAAATCTTAGATTACGTGTAATTCAAGATCTTAGATTACGTGTAATTCAAGATCTTAGATTACGTGTAATTCAAGATCTTAGATTACGTGTAATTCAAGATCTTAGATTACGTGTAATTCAAGATCTTAGATTACGTGTAATTCAAGATCTTAGATTACGCGTAATTCAAGATCTTAGATTACGTGTAATTCAAGATCTTAGATTACGTGTAATTCAAGATCTTAGATTACGTGTAATTCAAGATCTTAGATTACGTGTAATTCAAGATCTTAGATTACGTGTAATTCAAGATCTTAGATTACGTGTAATTCAAGATCTTAGATTACATGTAATTCAAGATCTTAGATTACGTGTAATTCAAGATCTTAGATTACATGTAATTCAAGATCTTAGATTACGTGTAATTCAAGATCTTAGATTACGTGTAATTCAAGATCTTAGATTACGTGTAATTCAAGATCTTAGATTACGTGTAATTCAAGATCTTAGATTACGTGTAATTCAAGATCTTAGATTACGTGTAATTCAAGATCTTAGATTACGTGTAATTCAAGATCTTAGATTACGTGTAATTCAAGATCTTAGATTACGTGTAATTCAAGATCTTAGATTACGTGTAATTCAAGATCTTAGATTACGTGTAATTCAAGATCTTAGATTACGTGTAATTCAAGATCTTAGATTACGTGTAATTCAAGATCTTAGATTACGTGTAATTCAAGATCTTAGATTACGTGTAATTCAAGATCTTAGATTACGTGTAATTCAAGATCTTAGATTACGTGTAATTCAAGATCTTAGATTACGTGTAATTCAAGATCTTAGATTACGTGTAATTCAAGATCTTAGATTACGTGTAATTCAAGATCTTAGATTACGTGTAATTCAAGATCTTAGATTACGTGTAATTCAAGATCTTAGATTACGTGTAATTCAAGATCTTAGATTACGTGTAATTCAAGATCTTAGATTACGTGTAATTCAAGATCTTAGATTACGTGTAATTCAAGATCTTAGATTACGTGTAATTCAAGATCTTAGATTACGTGTAATTCAAGATCTTAGATTACGTGTAATTCAAGATCTTAGATTACGTGTAATTCAAGATCTTAGATTACGTGTAATTCAAGATCTTAGATTACGTGTAATTCAAGATCTTAGATTACGTGTAATTCAAGATCTTAGATTACGTGTAATTCAAGATCTTAGATTACGTGTAATTCAAGATCTTAGATTACGTGTAATTCAAGATCTTAGATTACGTGTAATTCAAGATCTTAGATTACGTGTAATTCAAGATCTTAGATTACGTGTAATTCAAGATCTTAGATTACGTGTAATTCAAGATCTTAGATTACGTGTAATTCAAGATCTTAGATGACGTGTAATTCAAGATCTTAGATTACGTGTAATTCAAGATCTTAGATTACGTGTAATTCAAGATCTTATATTACGTGTAATTCAAGATCTTAGATTACGTGTAATTCAAGATCTTAGATTACGTGTAATTCAAGATCTTAGATTACGTGTAATTCAAGATCTTAGATTACGTGTAATTCAAGATCTTAGATTACGTGTAATTCAAGATCTTAGATTACGTGTAATTCAAGATCTTAGATTACGTGTAATTCAAGATCTTAGATTACGTGTAATTCAAGATCTTAGATTACGTGTAATTCAAGATCTTAGATTACGTGTAATTCAAGATCTTAGATTACGTGTAATTCAAGATCTTAGATTACGTGTAATTCAAGATCTTAGATTACGTGTAATTCAAGATCTTAGATTACGTGTAATTCAAGATCTTAGATTACGTGTAATTCAAGATCTTAGATTACGTGTAATTCAAGATCTTAGATTACGTGTAATTCAAGATCTTAGATTACGTGTAATTCAAGATCTTAGATTACGCGTAATTCAAGATCTTAGATTACGTGTAATTCAAGATCTTAGATTACGTGTAATTCAAGATCTTAGATTACGTGTAATTCAAGATCTTAGATTACGTGTAATTCAAGATCTTAGATTACGTGTAATTCAAGATCTTAGATTACGTGTAATTCAAGATCTTAGATTACGTGTAATTCAAGATCTTAGATTACGTGTAATTCAAGATCTTAGATTACGTGTAATTCAAGATCTTAGATTACGTGTAATTCAAGATCTTAGATTACGTGTAATTCAAGATCTTAGATTACGTGTAATTCAAGATCTTAGATTACGTGTAATTCAAGATCTTAGATTACGTGTAATTCAAGATCTTAGATTACGTGTAATTCAAGATCTTAGATTACGTGTAATTCAAGATCTTAGATTACGTGTAATTCAAGATCTTAGATTACGTGTAATTCAAGATCTTAGATTACGTGTAATTCAAGATCTTAGATTACGTGTAATTCAAGATCTTAGATTACGTGTAATTCAAGATCTTAGATTACGTGTAATTCAAGATCTTAGATTACGTGTAATTCAAGATCTTAGATTACGTGTAATTCAAGATCTTAGATTACGTGTAATTCAAGATCTTAGATTACGTGTAATTCAAAATCTTAGATTACGTGTAATTCAAAATCTTAGATTACGTGTAATTCAAGATCTTAGGTTACGTGTAATTCAAGATCTTAGATTACGCGTAATTCAAGATCTTAGATTACGTGTAATTCAAGATCTTAGATTACGTGTAATTCAAGATCTTAGATTACGTGTAATTCAAGATCTTAGATTACGTGTAATTCAAGATCTTAGATTACGCGTAATTCAAGATCTTAGATTACGTGTAATTCAAGATCTTAGATTACGTGTAATTCAAGATCTTAGATTACGTGTAATTCAAGATCTTAGATTACGTGTAATTCAAGATCTTAGATTACGTGTAATTCAAGATCTTAGATTACGTGTAATTCAAGATCTTAGATTACGTGTAATTCAAGATCTTAGATTACGTGTAATTCAAGATCTTAGATTACGTGTAATTCAAAATCTTAGATTACGTGTAATTCAAGATCTTAGGTTACGTGTAATTCAAGATCTTAGATTACGCGTAATCCAAGATCTTAGATTACGTGTAATTCAAGATCTTAGATTACGTGTAATTCAAGATCTTAGATTACGTGTAATTCAAGATCTTAGATTACGTGTAATTCAAGATCTTAGATTACGTGTAATTCAAGATCTTAGACTTAGGCTTAGGCTTAGGCTTAGGCTTAGGCTTAGGCTTAGGCTCAGGCGCAGGCGCAGCCTGCGGCATTTGGGGTTAGGGAAAAAAGTTGACTTGTCCGATTCTTTCTGGGTACGTCTCAAAATTTCTGGGGTCTTCCAAATAGAGTAGCGCAATAGACCTGCCAACCTTTCGATCTACCGTAGTCGAGTTATTAACCAAACTACAAAGACTACAAAAAATTGTCGACTTTATAACTTTCGTCAACGTTATCGAATCGAGCTACAAATTGGTAAACATCATTTTTATGAAAGACATTATCGATTGGAAAAAATCGATTATCGATTGATTATTGATTAATAGGAGAAAACCTTCCGACTTCAAAAAAAAAAACTGTTAACACAAGTGGAACGAAATTTTGCATATCGATTATAATTAAGACATAGTACATAATGATCAGGGTCATATAAAATAAAAATTACTTTGAACCTAAGTTACAGGGTCGTGAAGTTCGAAATTTCAAAAATCGATAAAAAATCAATAAATCAATAAATCAATAAATCGATAATGTCAATCGATAATACTTGAGTGGCCAAATCGATTGAACATATGAACAGGGCCGTCGGGTACAAACTCGAATTATGGTGCATCTGTGAAAAGTCGAAAAAAATCGATATCTGGTTCTACAGAATTCCAACATAACTTTTTGTTAAATTTTGCATATAGTACAAACATGAGGAGATATTAACAGCGCACATAGTCGCTAACGGTCTTATACGTTTTTTCTCGAGAAAAGTGATAATCAATGTTGATTAGGATCGAAAATTTTCAAACTTATCGATAATTTACGAAACTACTTGCATTGTGTTTGTCGTCTCAAAAGGAGTTGATACATATACATATTGTTTGGGTTTATTTCAAGCCCAAGCTAAAATTTTAAATTTTCAAAATTTGAATTTTTAGGCCAAATTTTGGACACTAAAATGGCAAAAAAATTTTAGTATCAACATATTTTCATGAACTAATTTTTGCATTGTAATTGCCTCGTCGAGACGGTTCGAATGATATATAATATGATGTAGTTTGGACCATTTTGAATTTTTCGTTCTAGAAGGTTCTAGAACTTTCGAGAATTTTCGAGAAAAAAATTTCGAAATTTCTTCTAGAACATTCCAGAAGGTTCTAGAAGTTTTGAATTTTGGCGGGAATTCAAATTTTCAAATTTCTTCTAGAAGGTTCTAGAAGGTTCTAGAAATTTTAAATTTTGGCGGGAATTCAAATTTTCAAATTTTGGTAGGAAATTCAAAAATTCAAATTTTGGCGGGAATTCAAATTTTCAAATTTTGGTAGGAAATTCAAAAATTCAAATTTTGGCGGGAAATTCAAATTTTCAAATTTTGGCGGGAAATTCAAATTTTCAAATTTTGGCGGGAAATTCAAATTTTCAAATTTTGGCGGGAAATTCAAAATTTGAATTTTTTGGCGGGAATTCAAATTTTCAAATTTTGGTAGGAAATTCAAAAATTCAAATTTTGGCGGGAATTCAAATTTTCAAATTTTGGTAGGAAATTCAAAAATTCAAATTTTGGCGGGAAATTCAAATTTTCTAATTTTGGCGGGAAATTCAAATTTTCAAATTTTGGCGGAAAATTCAAATTTTCAAATTTTGGCGGGAAATTCAAAATTTGAATTTTTTGGTGGGAATTCAAATTTTCAAATTTTGGTGGGAAATTCAAAAATTCAAATTTTGGCGGGAAATTCAAATTTTCTAATTTTGGCGGGAAATTCAAATTTTCAAATTTTTTGGCGGGAAATTCAAATTTTCAAATTTTGGCGGAAAATTCAAAATTTCAATTTTTGGCGGGAAATTCAAAAATTCAAAATTTTTGGCGGGAAATTCAAAATTTCAAATTTTGGCGGGAAATTCAAAATTTCAAATTTTGGCGGGAAATTAAAAATTTCAAATTTTGGCGGGAAATTTAAA
The DNA here is from genome assembly GCA_027920645.1 of Caenorhabditis nigoni. Classification (NCBI taxonomy): domain Eukaryota; kingdom Metazoa; phylum Nematoda; class Chromadorea; order Rhabditida; family Rhabditidae; genus Caenorhabditis; species Caenorhabditis nigoni. Next base: position 32,016 of record CP115865.1, on the reverse strand, counting down.
TTTTTAAATTTTTTGGCGGGAAATTCAAATTTCCAAATTTTGGCGGGAATTCAAATTTTGAAAATGCGGGAAATAAAACTTTAAAAATTCAAATATTGAAAATTTTTGAATTTTATTCTGAAGGTAACTTTAAATTTAGAAATATACTGTATCGGAGCGGTGTACAGCACCGAGACTTTGATTGCGTTTACGGTGACGATGAGCGAAGCTCAGCGTCACCGTGAAGGTCACAAAAAATATTCTTTTTCGTTTTTTTTTCGTTTGCTTGGTTATGGTTTGTTTGTTTGGTAATGATTTTTCTTTGAATATATTGAAGTTTTAATTTTAAATTCAATTCATTTTGATTATAATTGGAAACTAAGAACCGTGATGAAAATTGAGATCAAAGAAAAAAGTATTGATAAATAAAACCATATTTCAATTTAAGTAAAATTGGAATTAACAAGAAGAGGTGGGTGTTTAAAACTAAAAAATGATTAAAAATGAGAAAAAGGGACTAGAAAACAACGAAAGAAGCAGGGAAAGGAAATATTTAACTAAAATTGGGATTAACAAGAAGAGGTGGGTGTTTAAAACTAAAAAATGATTAAAAATGAGAAAAAGGGACTAGAAAACAACGAAAGAAGCAGGGAAAGGAAATATTTAACTAAAATTGGGATTAACAAGGAGCGATGGGTGTTAAAAACTAAAAAATGATTAAAAATGAGAAAAAAGGACTAGAAAACAACGAAAGAAGCAGGGATAGGAAATGAAATGTTAAATTACATATACAATTTTTATACAGTATTTACAATTTTATAAAAGTTTTCGTAAAAGTAGATTAGTGATTATCGAGTTTGAATTATTTATACTATGAGTATTGACAATCGAAATGTTGTCATCGTCCAAACAAAGCCAATCATCATCATCATCATCATCAAGATTGTTCCCAGTTTTTTTGCACCACGTTCTATAATGACTTGGAGATCCCGGTATGTATTCAATGAGCGCAATCGGTGTCCACTGTCTATTGCCTAGACGAACTGTACGATGAACATCGAAGTTGATGAATGGTGCGCTTTCGTTACGTTTAATGCGGTTGATCGCAATGATGACGTAGTCGCCGAAATGTACGAATTCTTTTTCGACGATCATTCCACCAATATCACATCTCTGACATCGATCGCGTATCGCATGGCAATAATTATTGCAAACTTCTTCGAACGTTGATGATGATTTCATCGGTATGTGTAAACATAACCGAGTTTGATCCATACTCTTCGAATAATTACACCGATCACACGACAATTGACGAGTTTCTGTTGATGCAATTGATTTCCATAGTTGTTGGTTGTTGGTGACATCGAAATGAGTCTGAAAAATCTTAAATTAATATTTCATATAACAAAATCGTTCAAATCAAAAACCAAAAAAATAGAGTTGTGTATTACCTGAAGAATAGATTCGAGAGCTTTCGTTGAACTTTGTTCTCCAGTTTCTAAGCCAGGCATTGTTGTTCGTAGGCGATCTGTGGAATTCAAATCTCGAAGAAAGATGGAAGCAAGCATGTTTTGAGCAATTTGTTTTTGTGTTTCTCGGACAATTGACACATTTTTGAAGACTTCTTTACGAATTGGTTCACAAGCGTACAGTGAAAGACATTATCGATTGGAAAAAATCGATTATCGATTGATTATTGATTAGTATGAGAAACACTTCCTACTTGAATAAAAAAAAAACTGTTAAAAAAAGTGGACTGAATTTTTGCATACAGATTACAATTTAGATGTACTACACGATGATATAGGTCGTATAAAACAAATTTACTTTTGCACAAAGTTACGCGGTCGTTGGTATCATAATTTCAAAATTCGTTCTTCGGATGTAATTGGAAGAAGTAATTGGAAGAATTCGTTCTTCGGATGTAATTGGAAGATTATTGCTTTTGCGAATTATATGGCTCGTGCTCATTATCAATCATTTATTCGTCAAATCAACAACAACAGCCAAAAATCATCAGAAAACAACAAATGGTTTTGTGTGTCAGATGAACGTGTTAGCGGCCCAATTGAATCTGAAAACCTTAATCTACGTGACTACTATGCGACTGTATTGATATTCCAAAAATGCGATGAATTTGGAAACTTCCTTTCAAGCAACGACAGCACAAACGACCATATTAATGATGATAATGATGATGATGATACCATTATTAACGAAGAAACGTTTATCGCGGCACAACAAACACGTTCAAACGACAAAATCACATCACCAACCACACCTTGCTTTGCTTCTACTTCTCAACAAACAACAACATCAACTATCGCTACTGATACTCAAACTCAAGAACAAGAAGAAGAATCTCAATTGTTGGCTAACAATCAGTTCCAAGATTCAGCAAACTCTGACAATTGGCGATCTCCTAACATATTCAGCGATGCAATCAAAGAGCAAGAAAAACAGCAGCAAATACCAACTCTTCGCCTGGTCAACACAGATAACACATCATGCTTTTTGAACAGTGCCGTCAACTTACTGTACGCTTGTGAACCAATTCGTAAAGAAGTCTTCAAAAATGTGTCAATTGTCCGAGAAACACAAAAACAAATTGCTCAAAACATGCTTGCTTCCATCTTTCTTCGAGATTTGAATTCCACAGATCGCCTACGAACAACAATGCCTGGCTTAGAAACTGGAGAACAAAGTTCAACGAAAGCTCTCGAATCTATTCTTCAGGTAATACACAACTCTATTTTTTTGGTTTTTGATTTGAACGATTTTGTTATATGAAATATTAATTTAAGATTTTTCAGACTCATTTCGATGTCACCAACAACCAACAACTATGGAAATCAATTGCATCAACAGAAACTCGTCAATTGTCGTGTGATCGGTGTAATTATTCGAAGAGTATGGATCAAACTCGGTTATGTTTACACATACCGATGAAATCATCATCAACGTTCGAAGAAGTTTGCAATAATTATTGCCATGCGATACGCGATCGATGTCAGAGATGTGATATTGGTGGAATGATCGTCGAAAAAGAATTCGTACATTTCGGCGACTACGTCATCATTGCGATCAACCGCATTAAACGTAACGAAAGCGCACCATTCATCAACTTCGATGTTCATCGTACAGTTCGTCTAGGCAATAGACAGTGGACACCGATTGCGCTCATTGAATACATACCGGGATCTCCAAGTCATTATAGAACGTGGTGCAAAAAAACTGGGAACAATCTTGATGATGATGATGATGATGATTGGCTTTGTTTGGACGATGACAACATTTCGATTGTCAATACTCATAGTATAAATAATTCAAACTCGATAATCACTAATCTACTTTTACGAAAACTTTTATAAAATTGTAAATACTGTATAAAAATTGTATATGTAATTTAACATTTCATTTCCTATCCCTGCTTCTTTCGTTGTTTTCTAGTCCTTTTTTCTCATTTTTAATCATTTTTTAGTTTTTAACACCCATCGCTCCTTGTTAATCCCAATTTTAGTTAAATATTTCCTTTCCCTGCTTCTTTCGTTGTTTTCTAGTCCCTTTTTCTCATTTTTAATCATTTTTTAGTTTTAAACACCCACCTCTTCTTGTTAATCCCAATTTTAGTTAAATATTTCCTTTCCCTGCTTCTTTCGTTGTTTTCTAGTCCCTTTTTCTCATTTTTAATCATTTTTTAGTTTTAAACACCCACCTCTTCTTGTTAATTCCAATTTTACTTAAATTGAAATATGGTTTTATTTATCAATACTTTTTTCTTTGATCTCAATTTTCATCACGGTTCTTAGTTTCCAATTATAATCAAAATGAATTGAATTTAAAATTAAAACTTCAATATATTCAAAGAAAAATCATTACCAAACAAACAAACCATAACCAAGCAAACGAAAAAAAAACGAAAAAGAATATTTTTTGTGACCTTCACGGTGACGCTGAGCTTCGCTCATCGTCACCGTAAACGCAATCAAAGTCTCGGTGCTGTACACCGCTCCGATACAGTATATTTCTAAATTTAAAGTTACCTTCAGAATAAAATTCAAAAATTTTCAATATTTGAATTTTTAAAGTTTTATTTCCCGCATTTTCAAAATTTGAATTCCCGCCAAAATTTGGAAATTTGAATTTCCCGCCAAAAAATTTAAAAATTTAAATTTCCCGCCAAAATTTGAAATTTTTAATTTCCCGCCAAAATTTGAAATTTTGAATTTCCCGCCAAAATTTGAAATTTTGAATTTCCCGCCAAAAATTTTGAATTTTTGAATTTCCCGCCAAAAATTGAAATTTTGAATTTTCCGCCAAAATTTGAAAATTTGAATTTCCCGCCAAAAAATTTGAAAATTTGAATTTCCCGCCAAAATTAGAAAATTTGAATTTCCCGCCAAAATTTGAATTTTTGAATTTCCCACCAAAATTTGAAAATTTGAATTCCCACCAAAAAATTCAAATTTTGAATTTCCCGCCAAAATTTGAAAATTTGAATTTTCCGCCAAAATTTGAAAATTTGAATTTCCCGCCAAAATTAGAAAATTTGAATTTCCCGCCAAAATTTGAATTTTTGAATTTCCTACCAAAATTTGAAAATTTGAATTCCCGCCAAAATTTGAATTTTTGAATTTCCTACCAAAATTTGAAAATTTGAATTCCCGCCAAAAAATTCAAATTTTGAATTTCCCGCCAAAATTTGAAAATTTGAATTTCCCGCCAAAATTTGAAAATTTGAATTTCCCGCCAAAATTAGAAAATTTGAATTTCCCGCCAAAATTTGAATTTTTGAATTTCCTACCAAAATTTGAAAATTTGAATTTCCCGCCAAAATTTGAAAATTTTAATTTCCCGCCAAAATTTGGAAATTTGAATTTCCCGCCAAAATTCAAAATTTCTAGAACCTTCTAGAACCTTCTAGAAGAAATTTGAAAATTTGAATTCCCGCCAAAATTCAAAATTTCCAGAACCTTCTAGAACCTTCTAGAAGAAATTTCGAAATTTTTTTCTCGAAAATTCTCGAAAGTTCTAGAACCTTCTAGAACGAAAAATTCAAAATGGTCCAAACTACATCATATTATATATCATTCGATCCGTCTCGACGAGACAATTACAATGCACAAATCAGTTCATCAAAATATGTTGATACAAAAATTTTTTGGCCATTTTACTGTCCAAAATTTGGCCTAAAAATTAAAATTTTGAAAAAAAAAAATTTAAGCTTGGGCTTGAAATAAACCCAAACAATATGTATATGTATCAACTCCTTTTGAGACGACAAACACAATGCAAGTAGTTTCGTAAATTATCGATAAGTTTGAAAATTTTCGATCCTAATCAACATCGATTTTCTCGAGAAAAAACGTATAAGACCGTTAGCGACTATGTGCGCTGTTAATATCTTTTGATGTTTGTACTATACGCAAATTTAAATAAAAATCGTACAACAACTTTTTGAGAAACAGATATCGACTTTTTCCAACTTTTCACAAATGCACCATAATTCGAGTTTGCACCCGACGACCCTGTTCATATGTTCAGTCGATTTGGCCACTCAAATATTATCGATTGGCATTATCGATTTATCGATTTATTGATTTATTGATTTTTTATCCATTTTTGAAATTTCGAACTTCACGACCCTGTAACTTAGGTTCAAAGTAATTTTTATTTTATAGGACCCTGATCATTATGTAGTACGTCTTAATTATTATCGATATGCAAAATTTCGTTCCACTTGTATTAACAGTTTTTTTTTTTTTTGAAGTCGAAAGGTTTTCTCCTATTAATCAATAATCAATCGATAATCGATTTTTTCCAATCGATAATGTCTTTCATAAAAATGATGTTTACCAATTTGTAGCTCGATTCGATAACGTTGACGAAAGTTATAAAGTCGACAATTTTTTGTAGTCTTTGTAGTTTGGTTAATAACTCGACTACGGTAGATCGAAAGGAAGGTAGGTCTATTGCGCTACTCTATTTGGAAGACCCCAGAAATTTTGCGCCCTACCCAGAAAGAATCGGAAAAAATGATTTTTTTCCCTAACCCCAAATGACGCAGGCTGCGCCTGCGCCTGAGCCTAAGCCTAAGCCTAAACACGTCACTTTAATTCATCCCGATTTCTTCAACACATACGTCAGGACGGCTTAGGCTTAGGCTTAGGCTCAGGCGCAGGCGCAGCCTGCGGCATTTGGGGTTAGGGATCGAGGTCAACATTTCTGGGGTCGTCCAAAGTGGTATCAAAATTTCTGGGGTGTTCCAACTAGAATAGCGCAGGCAATCCGACATCCTGAAAATTGACGGTTGCCGAGTTATTAGCCAAACTACAAAGACTACAAAATTTTTAAAAATTCATAACTTTTGTCAACGTTAACGTGATGGACTGAAAGTTGGGGAACCTCCATAATATGAAAGATATTATCGATTGGTAAAAATCGATTATCGATTGATTATTGATTAGTATGAGAAACACTTCCTACTTTAATTTCAAAAAAGTTACTGAAAAATGTGGACTGAATTTTTGCATACAGATTACAATTTAGATGTACTACACGATGATATAGGTCGTATAACGTAAATTTACTTTTGCACAAAGTTACGCGGTCGTGGGTATCATAATTTCAAAATTCGATAAAAAATCAATAAATCAATAAATCAATAAATCGATAACGTCAATCGATAATACTTAAGTGGCCAAATCGATTGAACATATGAACAGGGCCGTCGGGTGCAAACTCGAATTATGGTGCATCGATAAAAAGTCGACGAAAAATCGATATCTGGTTCTACAGAATTCCTAGATAACTTTTTTTAAAATTTCGCACACAGTACAAACATTAGGAGATATTAACAGCGCACATGATCTCGTTTGGTCTTATGCGTTTTTTTTCGAGAAAAGGGATAATCAGGGTTATCGATAATTTTCAAACTTATCGATAATTCACGAAACCACTTGCACTGTGTTTGTCGTGTCAAAAGGAGTTGATACATATACATATTATTGGTGTTTATTTTTAGGTGAAGCCGAAAAAAATTTTCAAAATTTGAATTTTTAGGCCAAATTTTGGACAGTAAAATGGCAAAATTTTTTTTGTATCAACACATTTTGATGAACTAGTTTTCGCATTGTATTTATCTCGTCGAGACGGATCTAATGATATATAATATGATGTAGTTTGGACCATTTTGAATTTTTCGTTCTAGAAGGTTCTAGAACTTTCGAAAATTTTCGAGAAAAAATTTCGAAATTTCTTCTAGAAGGTTCTAGAAGGTTCTAGAAGGTTCTAGAAATTTTAAATTTTGGCGGGAATTTAAATTTTCAAATTTTGTTGGGAAATTCAAATTTTGAAATTTTGCCGGGAAATTCAAATTTTCACATTTTGGCGGGAAATTCAAAATTTTGAATTTTTTGGCGGGAAATTCAAATTTTCAATTTTTGGTGGGAAATTCAAATTTTCAAATTTTTTGGCGGGAAATTCAAATTTTCAAATTTTGGCGGGAAATTCAAATTGTCAAATTTTTTGGCGGGAAATTCAAATTTTCAAATTTTGGCGGGAAATTCAAATTTTCAAATTTTGGCGGGAAATTCAAAAATTCAAATTTTTTGGCGGGAAATTCAAATTTTCAAATTTTGGCGGGAAATTCAAAAATTCAAATTTTTTGGCGGGAAATTCAAATTTTCAAATTTTGGAGGGAAATTCAAAAATTCAAATTTTTTGGCGGGAAATTCAAATTTTCAATTTTTGGCGGGAAATTCAAAAATTCAAATTTTTGGCGGGAAATTCAAAAATTCACATTTTGACGGGAAATTCAAAAATTCAAATTTTTTGGCGGGAAATTCAAAAATTCAAATTTTGACGGGAAATTCAAAAATTCAAATTTTTTGGCGGGAAATTCAAATTTTCAAATTTTGGTCTGATTTTTGGAACTGTACCATGAAGGAACGGTGCGCAGCACCGCTCCTTCGATTGCGTTTACGGTGACGCTGAGCGAAGCGAAGCGTCACCGTAAAGGTCACAAAAATAGAATCTCTCTCTTCTCTTCTCTCTTTTTTTCTCTTCTCTTTCGTCTCGATTTAGTTTCACAAGTGAAACTAAAAGATGATTTGGGGTTAGGTTCCCTAATCTATAACTGGTGTATAATTGCTCGCTTCGCTCGCAATTAGAATTCCTCGAATTTATGACTGACAATAAATGGCTCGCTTCGCTCGCAAATAAAATACCTCGAATCGCCTAATGTGAAAAAAGACAAAAAAAAATTCCTCGAATTTATGACTGACAATAAATGGCTCGCTTCGCTCGCAATTATTCGAGATGCTTAATTTTCATTGCTTCCCAAATTCTGCGAGCTCATACTCTTCGGACAAAAACTACATTTTTCGAAAAGAAACAATTTGGATAAAGCTAGACTACAGAAGATTGCGTTTGATTTGAGGGAAAAAGAAAACGGGTTTTGAGCCATTGTTGGAGGCGCGTAGCGCCTTCAACAATGAATCATAAAAACGTTTTCTTTTTTCATCAAATCGAAGGTCACAAATATAGCTGATCAATCACAGTACAAAATTTAACAAATGCTTGAACTGATTCCACCTTTTCGAATGAGATTTAGTTTTCAGGAGCTCGCAAGAATTGGGAAGCAATGAAAATTAAGCATCTCGAATAATTGCGAGCGAAGCGAGCCATTTATTGTCAGTCATAAATTCGAGGAATTTTTTTTTGTCTTTTTTCACATTAGGCGATTCGAGGTATTTTATTTGCGAGCGAAGCGAGCCATTTATTGTCAGTCATAAATTCGAGGAATTCTAATTGCGAGCGAAGCGAGCAATTATACACCAGTTATAGATTAGGGAACCTAACCCCAAATCATCTTTTAGTTTCACTTGTGAAACTAAATCGAGACGAAAGAGAAGAGAAAAAAAGTTAGGCTTAGGCTTAGGCTCAGGCGCAGGCGCAGCCTGCGGCATTTGGGGTTAGGGATCGAGGTCAACATTTCTGGGGTCGTCCAAAGTGGTATCAAAATTTCTGGGGTGTTCCAACTAGAATAGCGCAGGCAATCCGACATCCTGAAAATTGACGGTTCCCGAGTTATTCGCCAAACTACAAAGACTACAAAATTTTTAAAAATTCATAACTTTCGTCAACGTTAACGTGATGGACTGAAAGTTGGGGAACCTCCATAATATGAAAGATATTATCGATTGGTAAAAATCGATTATCGATTGATTATTGATTAGTATGAGAAACACTTCCTACTTGAATTTAAAAAAAACTGTTAAAAAAAGTGGACTGAATTTTTGCATACAGATTACAATTTAGATGTACTACACGATGATATAGGTCGTATAACGTAAATTTACTTTTGCACAAAGTTACGCGGTCGTGGGTATCATAATTTCAAAATTCGATAAAAAATCAATAAATCAATAAATCAATAAATCGATAACGTCCATCGATAATACTTAAGTGGCCAAATCGATTGAACATATGAACAGGGCCGTCGGGTGCAAACTCGAATTATGGTGCATCGATAAAAAGTCGACGAAAAATCGATATCTGGTTCTACAGAATTCCTAGATAACTTTTTTTAAATTTCGCATACAGTACAAACATTAGGAGATATTAACAGCGCACATGATCTCGTTTGGTCTTATGCGTTTTTTTTCGAGAAAAGTGATAATCAGTGTTATCGATAATTTTCGAACTTATCGATAATTCACGAAACCACTTGCACTGTGTTTGTCGTGTCAAAAGGAGTTGATACATATACATATTATTGGTGTTTATTTTTAGGTGAAGCCGAAAAAAATTTTCAAAATTTGAATTTTTAGGCCAAATTTTGGACAGTAAAATGGCAAAATTTTTTTTGTATCAACACATTTTGATGAACTAGTTTTTGCATTGTATTTATCTCGTTGAGACGGATCGAATGATATACAATATGATGTAGTTTGGACCATTTTGAATTTTTCGTTCTAGAAGGTTCTAGAACTTTCGAAAATTTTCGAGAAAAAAATTTCGAAATTTCTTCTAGAAGGTTCTAGAAGGTTCTAGAAGGTTCTAGAAATTTTAAATTTTGGCGGGAATTTAAATTTTCAAATTTTGTTGGGAAATTCAAATTTTGAAATTTTGCCGGGAAATTCAAATTTTCACATTTTGGCGGGAAATTCAAAATTTTGAATTTTTTGGCGGGAAATTCAAATTTTCAATTTTTGGTGGGAAATTCAAATTTTCAAATTTTTTGGCGGGAAATTCAAATTTTCAAATTTTGGCGGGAAATTCAAATTGTCAAATTTTTTGGCGGGAAATTCAAATTTTCAAATTTTGGCGGGAAATTCAAATTTTCAAATTTTGGCGGGAAATTCAAAAATTCAAATTTTTTGGCGGGAAATTCAAATTTTCAAATTTTGGCGGGAAATTCAAAAATTCAAATTTTTTGGCGGGAAATTCAAATTTTCAAATTTTGGAGGGAAATTCAAAAATTCAAATTTTTTGGCGGGAAATTCAAATTTTCAATTTTTGGCGGGAAATTCAAAAATTCAAATTTTTGGCGGGAAATTCAAAAATTCACATTTTGACGGGAAATTCAAAAATTCAAATTTTTTGGCGGGAAATTCAAAAATTCAAATTTTGACGGGAAATTCAAAAATTCAAATTTTTTGGCGGGAAATTCAAATTTTCAAATTTTGGTCTGATTTTTGGAACTGTACCATGAAGGAACGGTGCGCAGCACCGCTCCTTCGATTGCGTTTACGGTGACGCTGAGCGAAGCGAAGCGTCACCGTAAAGGTCACAAAAATAGAATCTCTCTCTTCTCTTCTCTCTTTTTTTCTCTTCTCTTTCGTCTCGATTTAGTTTCACAAGTGAAACTAAAAGATGATTTGGGGTTAGGTTCCCTAATCTATAACTGGTGTATAATTGCTCGCTTCGCTCGCAATTAGAATTCCTCGAATTTATGACTGACAATAAATGGCTCGCTTCGCTCGCAAATAAAATACCTCGAATCGCCTAATGTGAAAAAAGACAAAAAAAATTCCTCGAATTTATGACTGACAATAAATGGCTCGCTTCGCTCGCAATTATTCGAGATGCTTAATTTTCATTGCTTCCCAAATTCTGCGAGCTCATACTCTTCGGACAAAAACTACATTTTTCGAAAAGAAACAATTTGGATAAAGCTAGACTACAGAAGATTGCGTTTGATTTGAGGGAAAAAGAAAACGGGTTTTGAGCCATTGTTGGAGGCGCGTAGCGCCTTCAACAATGAATCATAAAAACGTTTTCTTTTTTCATCAAATCGAAGGTCACAAATATAGCTGATCAATCACAGTACAAAATTTAACAAATGCTTGAACTGATTCCACCTTTTCGAATGAGATTTAGTTTTCAGGAGCTCGCAAGAATTGGGAAGCAATGAAAATTAAGCATCTCGAATAATTGCGAGCGAAGCGAGCCATTTATTGTCAGTCATAAATTCGAGGAATTTTTTTTGTCTTTTTTCACATTAGGCGATTCGAGGTATTTTATTTGCGAGCGAAGCGAGCCATTTATTGTCAGTCATAAATTCGAGGAATTCTAATTGCGAGCGAAGCGAGCAATTATACACCAGTTATAGATTAGGGAACCTAACCCCAAATCATCTTTTAGTTTCACTTGTGAAACTAAATCGAGACGAAAGAGAAGAGAAAAAAGAGAGAAGAGAAGAGAGAGATTAGGCTTAGGCTTAGGCTCAGGCGCAGGCGCAGCCTGCGGCATTTGGGGTTAGGGATCGAGGTCAACATTTCTGGGGTCGTCCAAAGTGGTATCAAAATTTCTGGGGTGTTCCAACTAGAATAGCGCAGGCAATCCGACATCCTGAAAATTGACGGTTCCCGAGTTATTCGCCAAACTACAAAGACTACAAAATTTTTAAAAATTCATAACTTTCGTCAACGTTAACGTGATGGACTGAAAGTTGGGGAACCTCCATAATATGAAAGATATTATCGATTGGTAAAAATCGATTATCGATTGATTATTGATTAGTATGAGAAACACTTCCTACTTGAATTTAAAAAAAACTGTTTAAAAAAGTGGACTGAATTTTTGCATACAGATTACAATTTAGATGTACTACACGATGATATAGGTCGTATAACGTAAATTTACTTTTGCACAAAGTTACGCGGTCGTGGGTATCATAATTTCAAAATTCGATAAAAAATCAATAAATCAATAAATCAATAAATCGATAACGTCCATCGATAATACTTAAGTGGCCAAATCGATTGAACATATGAACAGGGCCGTCGGGTGCAAACTCGAATTATGGTGCATCGATAAAAAGTCGACGAAAAATCGATATCTGGTTCTACAGAATTCCTAGATAACTTTTTTTTAAATTTCGCATACAGTACAAACATTAGGAGATATTAACAGCGCACATGATCTCGTTTGGTCTTATGCGTTTTTTTTCGAGAAAAGTGATAATCAGTGTTATCGATAATTTTCGAACTTATCGATAATTCACGAAACCACTTGCACTGTGTTTGTCGTGTCAAAAGGAGTTGATACATATACATATTATTGGTGTTTATTTTTAGGTGAAGCCGAAAAAAATTTTCAAAATTTGAATTTTTAGGCCAAATTTTGGACAGTAAAATGGCAAAATTTTTTTTGTATCAACACATTTTGATGAACTAGTTTTTGCATTGTATTTATCTCGTTGAGACGGATCGAATGATATACAATATGATGTAGTTTGGACCATTTTGAATTTTTCGTTCTAGAAGGTTCTAGAACTTTCGAAAATTTTCGAGAAAAAAATTTCGAAATTTCTTCTAGAAGGTTCTAGAAGGTTCTAGAAGGTTCTAGAAATTTTAAATTTTGGCGGGAATTTAAATTTTCAAATTTTGTTGGGAAATTCAAATTTTGAAATTTTGCCGGGAAATTCAAATTTTCACATTTTGGCGGGAAATTCAAAATTTTGAATTTTTTGGCGGGAAATTCAAATTTTCAATTTTTGGTGGGAAATTCAAATTTTCAAATTTTTTGGCGGGAAATTCAAATTTTCAAATTTTGGCGGGAAATTCAAATTGTCAAATTTTTTGGCGGGAAATTCAAATTTTCAAATTTTGGCGGGAAATTCAAATTTTCAAATTTTGGCGGGAAATTCAAAAATTCAAATTTTTTGGCGGGAAATTCAAATTTTCAAATTTTGGCGGGAAATTCAAAAATTCAAATTTTTTGGCGGGAAATTCAAATTTTCAAATTTTGGAGGGAAATTCAAAAATTCAAATTTTTTGGCGGGAAATTCAAATTTTCAATTTTTGGCGGGAAATTCAAAAATTCAAATTTTTGGCGGGAAATTCAAAAATTCACATTTTGACGGGAAATTCAAAAATTCAAATTTTTTGGCGGGAAATTCAAAAATTCAAATTTTGACGGGAAATTCAAAAATTCAAATTTTTTGGCGGGAAATTCAAATTTTCAAATTTTGGTCTGATTTTTGGAACTGTACCATGAAGGAACGGTGCGCAGCACCGCTCCTTCGATTGCGTTTACGGTGACGCTGAGCGAAGCGAAGCGTCACCGTAAAGGTCACAAAAATAGAATCTCTCTCTTCTCTTCTCTCTTTTTCTCTTCTCTTTCGTCTCGATTTAGTTTCACAAGTGAAACTAAAAGATGATTTGGGGTTAGGTTCCCTAATCTATAACTGGTGTATAATTGCTCGCTTCGCTCGCAATTAGAATTCCTCGAATTTATGACTGACAATAAATGGCTCGCTTCGCTCGCAAATAAAATACCTCGAATCGCCTAATGTGAAAAAAGACAAAAAAAAATTCCTCGAATTTATGACTGACAATAAATGGCTCGCTTCGCTCGCAATTATTCGAGATGCTTAATTTTCATTGCTTCCCAAATTCTGCGAGCTCATACTCTTCGGACAAAAACTACATTTTTCGAAAAGAAACAATTTGGATAAAGCTAGACTACAGAAGATTGCGTTTGATTTGAGGGAAAAAGAAAACGGGTTTTGAGCCATTGTTGGAGGCGCGTAGCGCCTTCAACAATGAATCATAAAAACGTTTTCTTTTTTCATCAAATCGAAGGTCACAAATATAGCTGATCAATCACAGTACAAAATTTAACAAATGCTTGAACTGATTCCACCTTTTCGAATGAGATTTAGTTTTCAGGAGCTCGCAAGAATTGGGAAGCAATGAAAATTAAGCATCTCGAATAATTGCGAGCGAAGCGAGCCATTTATTGTCAGTCATAAATTCGAGGAATTTTTTTTGTCTTTTTTCACATTAGGCGATTCGAGGTATTTTATTTGCGAGCGAAGCGAGCCATTTATTGTCAGTCATAAATTCGAGGAATTCTAATTGCGAGCGAAGCGAGCAATTATACACCAGTTATAGATTAGGGAACCTAACCCCAAATCATCTTTTAGTTTCACTTGTGAAACTAAATCGAGACGAAAGAGAAGAGAAAAAAAGAGAGAAGAGAAGAGAGATTAGGCTTAGGCTTAGGCTTAGAGCTAGATAGCCTGAGTCTAGACCCAACCCTAAGGATTAAACGACCCAGGACCGTATAACAAACGACCCAGGGCCGTTATTCAGGCGGCAGCAATTTTTTGTCTATTGGCAGCGCCTGCGGCGCCACTTTGTCGCGAAGCTCTTTTAGTCTGACAGGTTTGCAAGTTGAGAACATTTAGAGAATAATGTTTTGAATTCTTGAAATATCAGAAAAATACCTACAAACCGACCCCTGGCAACATTTAGAAAACGACCCATGAAAGTAAGAAAGCCAGAAAGCGACCCCTGATGGTTTAAGGTCACAATCAGAAATGCGCTCCACGGAACTCTTTTCGAGACCCTAAAATACCGTAATCAAGATGAAATGAGAAAGGTGGCCTAAAAGGCTGGTTGGTTAATGTTTGCTGCCAACAGTCACTTTTACTTTTTTCTTGCTTTGACTCAGACTCTATTTTTAGCTAGTCTGTAAAACGACCCTTGACGGTTTTTAGAAAACGACCCCTGTTTGATGTTCTAAAAATTTTACAATTCAAAAACGACCCCGGGTCAAAATCCCGAAGCGTTTCTGTTATGATGGTAGTCTCACGTTTTAATACATAAAGCAAAACGGCCCCGGGTCAAAATTTTCGAAATGACATGGCTGATCGCCGACCACTCATTTTGGTTTGTGTCTGATTATTTACAGATTAACATCTTCACAGACGTATTGTGCACGTGGAAATGTTCCATCACTGGCACCATTTGAGCAAAAAGATGCAGAAGAAGTGTATCAACAACTTGGATTTTAAAACGAGGTTGAATTTCCATATTCAGACAATTTCCCAGCACGTACTTTATAGAATGTCGCTGAGAACCACTTCAAAGTGCAACAAATATTTGGTGGATTCTGACACAATGAATTTCGAGGACTTTTTTATTTTTCATGAGACACGTGTCACCACCGTCATTTTCAAAAACGAGAAAATTGGTCGAGAAGAACAAATCACATTGATAGGTGATGGGTACCAAAAAGTGAATGTCCTTTTGAGAAGGTTATTGCTGCCAGGATGTGAAATTGGCAATTTGCAGCTGGACAAAACAACAGGTACAAAAATTTCACTTTAATGGTTCAATGCTTCTGACGTTTCAGATGCCATGTTCTACGACATTCCAGTTTTGCGCGTCAGGGAGCTAGGCATGTTTGATGTGAAAATTGGACAGTGGATAAGACGTTGTGTGGTTCAAAGAATGAAATATTTCGGTTTCATAAACACCACAAGACTAGTAACTTTTCCGTTCGAGTGTATGTATCGAGAAATGGTAATTACTGGTACTGCTCAACTGTGGATTGAAAAGTTGACTTCAGATCGAAAGCGTCGAAATTTGGAGTATTCACAGTTTGACACAGTTCGGAATTCCATGTGCCGTCGCTGCAAAGTGGAATGAGTACGAAATCACTAGTGAAAAGAAGCTCCAATTTTCAACAAAATCCGATCGAGTTTTGGAGTTTTTCAAGTTTAATTTTGAAAATTATTCCTTGTGAGATTACGTGCAGCCAATGTATTGAATAATCGAATAAAATTTTCAGGCCATCTAGTAGACCTGACGTTGTTCGAATTTCCACCCATTCAAAATCCCACCAAATCGTCCTGAAGCACGAACAAGACATGGGTTCAATTAAGTATTTTACAATGGTGTTCGTCGCTTTAAATGTGTCCCGAGAAATGTTAGAACAATCACTTCAACCTGATTTGAATCGTCTATGCTCCAACGGAGTTTGGGATTATGACTTTTAAATGATTTTTATGTGCATTCTTCGCTGTTTTCTTTTTTTTTCAACTTATGTCGTGCGTGAATTAAAATTTTTCAAAGAACCATCAATTGTTTTATAGTTATCAGAAAGCGACCCCGGGTCGATTGGAATGAACATTACTTGTAATCCCAAACACAAAAAATTCGACCCCTGACAACATTGACAAATCGACCCCTAGAAAAAGTGGGATCAAAAAACGACCCTTCATGACTTGGGGTCATGATTGGAGCGTCCCCGAATATTGATACAAACATGCTCCATCGAACTTTCGTGTCGGGACCCAAAGAACCGAAATTTCCAGAAATTCCAAAAATTGGCCTAAAAGGTGCTCTTTTTTTGTGAGTGCTTTTTTTTGTCATTCTTTGGTTTTGTTTTTACGTCTTCCCTTCTCTTTTTTTTTTGTTTTGGAAACGACCCTTTATGGATTTCCAAAAAACGACCCTTGTTGAATTTTTTAAAACGACCCAAAAATGTTTTGAAAACTTCAAAAGTAAAACGACCCCGGGTCGAGAGTACAGTATTCCCAGTTAGCTGATTAAAAATGAAACTCATTTTTTCCTTGATGATCTGAATACTTCTTCACTTCGTTTTTCGACCCTGAACCTTTTTGGGAAGTTTCAATACAGATATAAATTCACAGAAACATTTTCTGGAAATAGGGATTTTTAGACGCTTGCTTGCTTATTCCTTTTCATTCCAAACACAAAAATTCGACCCCTGGTAACATTGACAAATCGACCCCTAATAGAAGTGAATCAAAAAACGACCCCTCATGACTTGGGGTCATAATCGGAACATTCCCAAATATTGATACAAACGTGCCCCATTGAACTTTCGTGTCGGGACCCAAAGAAACGAAATTTCCAGAAATTCCAAAAGTTGGCCTAAAAGGTGCTATTTTTTGTGAGTGCTTTTTTTGTCAATCTTTGGTTTTGTTTTTGCGTCCTCCCTTCTCTTCTTTTGTTTGTTTTGGAAATGACCCTTGATGGATTTTCAAAAAAACGACCCTTTGTGAATCTTCAAAAACGACCCAAAATTGTTTTGAAAACTTCAAAAGTAAAACGACCCCGGGTCGAGAGTACAGTATTCCCCCGTTAATTGATTTGAAAATACCTTATTATTCCAATTAATTGATGATCCAAATACTTTTTATCTCTTTTTTTCGACCCTGGGTCGTTTTGGAAGTTTTAATAACGATTTCAAGGTTCAAATTATTTTCCAGATGGATTCCGATGATGACGATCTCGTCATCATAAGACACGGTACAAAAAGAACAGCAGCCGAAGAAGAAGCAAGAGTTGTGATGGTGGACGATGTCTCTGACGATGACCTTGTCATTGTACGACACCAGAATGCCACCAACGACACACACAAACGACAAAGAATAGAGCCCGTTTCAAAAAAGCCAGGTTCTGAAGTCAGTAGTCAATCGGTACAGAAGAACAACCCAGCAAGTATAGTTATTAATTTGGGTTAGGTTTTTTTCACACACGACGAGTTACAGTGTCATTAATATTGGGACTAGTCAAAGGAAAAAAGTTGACAAGCAACAACTACGTGCATCCATTGAATAATCCAAAAACAGACGTGAATTCAAAGTGCAGGACTGTGGATGATCAGATAGAGAGAAATGTCGAGGTACGGAGAACGCTATTTTTTGAACATTTTTCACATTGTGAAACTCTTTTTAATTCCAGATTTTCCTCAATTTTTTCCGCACTACGGTTGACTCGAGACGGAAAACCACAAGTGATGATATACCTCTCCATTGCATACCGGTGAGTGAGCTTACATCAGACGAACTCGATTGAATTGTTTTAGAATCCGGAAAAATTCGAAAAATTTTTCCGTCACCAAGTCACTACCGGTTACCTTGCTCAACAACTTCGTCTTGGAAACCTTTCAATAAGCACTATTAGAAGAGCTGCTGCTTCTGCGGTTCTATTCTTGTGCTATGCGAAACTCGAACAATCCTCACCTCCAACCACTGAATCGATTGAGGAAGAAACATTGGCAATGTTCAAATCAGCTACAGATGCGCAGAAAGCCGACGTTGTTGCAAAGTTCATACTGTGGTATGAGCAAATTCCGCCGAATAAAGTGTTTGCAGCCAAAGTACTAGCTTCCAAATTCACCTCATGTAAGTCATTTGTTTTTGTCCTACTAGAAATTGACCCTGGGTCATTTTCTGAATTCCTGCTAGAAATCGACCCTGGGTCATTTTCTGAATTCCTAATAGAAATTGACCCTGGGCCATTTTCTGAATTCCTGCTAGAAATCGACCCTGGGTCATTTTACTTGTCGTTTGGACGTGGTCAACAACGATTTATGCTTTTCAGGCCGTATCGAGACCAAAGAGACGGGAACCCTGACAACAGTTGTTCGTGGCCTCTTGACGTACTTGACCTTTGTTGGAGGCGTCAGCCCCAGCACGTGCAAATCACCAACGGAGGAGTCCCGGACGATCTGGATGTGTATAAAGTGAGTGTGGCACTGGATTATTGAATGTTAAAAAATTCCTAGGGGTGCACTTCAAGCATGTGAAAAAAGAAAAGGAGGTGGTCTCAGTTTGACACAACACACTTTGAGCTCAACGGACTTGGTTCGATTGATGCAGGAAATGGATTCAGTGAACTCTAGGTTTGCCATTCAATCCATCATGTTGGCATTGTTTCTAGTTGGATTCGGTCTTCGGGTTGGAAGCGTTCGGAACCCTTGGGCTCCCGGTGAGCAAGAACATTACCATTTGGGGTTTATCTTAACCGTATTATGCAGGTTTCGAAAAACAGAAAAACAGTGAACAACTCGATTCGGGTGACAGTGAAGACGATGAATCGTTCACATGGGAGGATGATAGTAGTGATGGTGAAGACACAGAAGTGCTGGACAAGTTGGATGATGATGAAGAAGAAGTTGAGGATGGGAATAAAGAGGGAACAAGTTCAAGACCCGAAAAAAATGACGATCAGTTTTTGGATATCGAATTTGACTGTCTCAAAGTGAAACATGCAAAAATCTTCCGCCTGCCACGCAATCCAAATGATCCTCGAAATACGGTCCGAATGAGAGTAGAGTTAGAAGTGCCATCCTCGAAAACACATGGATACAAACTGTACAAACCACAAGTTCAAGGTTTCAATTATCCACAAATTCTTCCCGATCAATCGTATGATTGGTCTCCAAACGCTGCTATCTCGCTGGCAGCATTGTCTGTTCTTTGTGGAGCTACCGACGCTCGAAAGATCATTGAAGAAGAGTATGAGCCAAGTTCAGGCACCGAAATACTCATATCAGAATATTCTAACGAAATTGGGTAAATTTTGTTAGCCATTCAAAATGTTGCAAAATTGGGCGTTTGTAGCGAACGACCACTGTTCCAAGCGTCAACTCGGCATGGGAGCCTGACTGGTTGCCCAATGAGAAATGTCACAAATGGACTTCAATTGGTTGCTGACACACTAAAACTCCCTGCATCCTTTTTTACGTCCCGTTCCTATCGGTAATTAATTTAACTATCTCCAACGTTTTTTTGAGGAAACGACCCGGGGTCGAATGCTCGTTTTAAAAACATGCATTGTAGATGTGGTTTCGCAAAAGGGACAATCTATTCTGCTCTTATGCACAAAGACAAAAACGAAATCTTCACTGTGGAAAATGCCAAGCAGTGCTTATTCACAAGTTCTCGTTGGAGGTCAACACAAGCTGAAAAATACATAAGGTAAGCCGGTTCTTACGTTCTCATGACAACTGCACATTTCCCAAACAGACAGCTGACGGAGTGTGTCCTTTCAAAGCCAGTTTCGGATGGCTTAAGCGTCATCGATTGGCACACGGCCATATTCCAAACATCCGTTTTCGCGAGAAACGACTATAGTCATTTGCAAATGTCAGATTTGCACGAGTATGTAATAGCAAATTCCGAGGTGAGATTGCGTGATGAATAAATCTGAACTCGAATTTTCTTTTAGGACAAAACAGAGGCCGAAAAGAGCTGGAAAAGCATGTCCAAAAGCCAGAAAAGGCATCTGTTAAATGTGACCAACGGAATGAACTTTTTAAATTCTCCTACAAAATCGGCAACGTATCAAGAACAAGTCGAGTTTTTGTCCAAAAGACCAATTCTTGACGTGATTCTGACTTTCAAGCTATTAAAGTCTATCAAAGAGGACGAGAGTGAGGCATTCGCCGGATTCGGAAGGTTGGTGAATGATCCTTTTTTGACCCAGGGTCCTTTTGACATGTCTACAGAGAGGGGTTTTAGCGGACAAACTGAACCACCATTTCGTTGTCCAGTGTACAACTGTATGAATCCGTGTCACCAATCAAAAGCAAGCTCATATGAACATTGGCTAGAAGTACACGAAACGTGTAAAAAAAGTTTAACATACCTGTGCCCTCGATGTGACGACGGAGAATGTGGAATGTCCAAGTGAGACGATTTTGGTCACGTATTTCGTTTGCAAACCAAAAACCTTATTACAGCCATAGGAACTTCCTACGTCATCTGAAAAAAAGACACCCAAAGAACCCGGTCCAGTTCAAGTTTCAATTTGTAGATAATGATAATTAGCTACCGCTTGTTGTTTTACTGTAAAAAATACGGCCCGGGGTCGAATATCCATAGTTTTATTGCATGTATCATTTATGAAGAATATTGTTGATTGAAAATCTAATTTTGACTCGATGTTCTCATGTTGTGTACCGTTTGCAACTGTTATATCTACTGTATTGTTTGCTCTCATTTTTTGTACTAATTCTCATGTTCAGATTTTTAATCATGGCTGAACTGGTTGAAAAAGTTGCACCTTGCTATTTCGTCATCAATCCGCTCAAAAACAAGGGATTTTTGAAGGACAAAGATCATGGAGAAATCATGAAAGAGTACATCCTAAATGGAACAAGTATTTAAACTATTTCAATATGTATAGGTAGAAACCTATTTTTTCAGAAGCTGGTATTTTTGATCCACGAAAACTTCTTTTCTTGTTTTCCCAGTCGGACGTTCCACCGACACTTGAAAATTTGCGTCGATTGGAAAGCTTCCAAGTGAGATTATTTGATTGAAACATGCTACGAAAACACTGTTTCAGATGGAAGAAATCCGTCACCATGATAAATTGAAGCTGATTCGCAGGTCTCGTGCACGTTCGATTGCGTTGAATGATGAGGAATGGACGCACCAAGAAAGATCGATCTGTCCAATGGTCCTTACTCTGACTAGAATGTCGTCTTTTTTTACTGAGAACGTAACACACGAGATCTTTTTTCTTCGAAAATTACAGTTTTCAGTGGTTTGGTGCTCCCAGGACGCGATTGGGGTTCGCTCGAAAAATCAAGTCAATTGAGAAGATGGTTGATTGCTCTGGCGATGAATTACAGACTTGCTACAAAGTAATGCTGAAATTTGGAACAAGATCAAGAGAAGACATTTCAGTTGTTAGTTTTAAAGTGGGAAAAAATTGACAGCGATAAAGTACACAGAAACGTTTGTTTCAGAAAGTTTCGTATGATGTTCTTCTCACTGAAATGCAAAACATGTGTAAAGCTGAAAAAGATGGGAAACTTAGATTCGAATGCGGTCGTTCGGATTACAATACTTCCGATTCGGCGAAATTTGAACAAATCATCAAAATGCTTTTGCGATCAAATATTTTTGAGAAAGATTCTACCATCAATCGTATTTTCTACAATCACAAAGGTGAATTGAGCCTGAGAGATTTCAATACGTGGCTTTCTCAGTCGGAAGTAAGTGATTGGGAAAAACGACCCCGGGTCAGTTTTCAAATCCCCCTATCTACAGATTATGTCAATCATCAACCAGATGAGAGCGAAGCTTAACGACGAAGGCGTCGTTTTGAGAGAAAAACAAGTTGGCGAATGGTCCACGTTGAAAGTGGATAAGATCCCATTGAAAGCGACAATTCTTGTCTCAACCATTTCAAGTGATGGCATCGAGAGTGAAATTGTGAATTTTCAGCGGAAATTAAAACACGACCAATTTTGTTCAGGTTTTTGATATGGGCTCCTTTCGAGTTGTCAAGTTGATCACTCCCATCAATGTGGTTGTAGAAGATGCCATCGAATTTGTTCGCCTATTCAGTTTGAAAAAACTGGATTCTGACGAAATTGAAGTTTGCATCGTGGAACAGTGTACGGAGCCTAGCGCAAACCACGATGGGCAGAATGGTGAAGACGAAGAGGACAATTATCAGAATCGACCAATTGAGAGTATCATACTGGAAGATGATAATCAAGTGAATGAAAACGCAGCGACTGAAGAAGCTCCAATACCAGATATCGAATATCCAGAAGAAGTGAATAACTTTTTTTTTATTTGAAATATTGCTTGAAGATTATTCATAGACCGACACTCCTTTATTAATCTCATTTTGCCTATTCAAAATGATCCCGGGCCGTTCAAAGAAGACTCACTTGTTGCTCTTGTTTATTCATCTCCAAATCGACCCTTCTTGGTTTTTCAAAATCGACCCAGGGTCGTTTAAATTTTTTTCAAAAATATCTCAAACGCGCTCCATCGAACTTTCGTGGTGGGACCCAATCAAAATTATTAAATTTGGCCTAAAATCTGACCCCTGTCTCCATGACGACCAGTCTCATCATTTTTTTTGCTCTTGTTTATTCATCTCCAAATCGACCCTTCTTGGTTTTTCAAAATCGACCCGGGGTCGTTTAAATTTTTTTTTCAAAAATATCTCAAACGCGCTCCATCGAACTTTCGTGGTGGGACCCAATCAAAATTATTAAATTTGGCCTAAAATCTGACCCCTGTCTCCATGACGACCAGTCTCATCATTTTTTTGCTCTTGTTTATTCATCTCCAAATCGACCCTTCTTGGATTTTCAAAAACGACCCCGGGTCGATTAAACTTTTTTTTTCAAAATTTTTTTCAAACGCGCTCCATTGAACTTTCGTGGTGGGACCCAATCAAAATTATTAAATTTGGCCTAAAATCTGACCCCTGTCTCCATGACGACCAGTCTCATCATTTTTTTTGCTCTTGTTTTTTCTTCCTCAAATCGACCCCGGGTCGATTTTTGAAAACGGTACTTCTCGGTTTATCGAAATCTCCAAACTACATTTTTTGAGTTTTTAACTATGTCTTCTGTTTCAGATGCCACGTCGTTCGAGCAACTCACGCTCTCGCTCATCATCTCCGAGCCGATCTGGCACCCCCCGCGACGAATCTTCAATCGACGACTCTTCCAAGGAGGATAAATATATGGTGATTACTTTTTAATGTTGAAATCCAAATCGATCCCGGGTCGTTTTTCATTCCCAAATGTTCTATTCATTTTGAATGCAAAATCGACCCCGGGTCGATTTTTTGGGGGTGTTTTTCTCATCCCCAAATCGACACTCTTGGATTTTCAAAAACGACCCCGGGTCGATTAAACTTTTTTTTCAAAATTTTTTTCAAACGCGCTCCATTGAACTTTCGTGGTGGGACCCAATCAAAATTATTAAATTTGGCCTAAAATCTGACCCCTATCTCCATGACGACCAGTCTCAGATTTTTTCGCTCTTGTTTATTTCTTCCTCAAATCGACCCCGGGTCGTTTTTTCGTTTTCTAAAATTTTCACATAATGCCTTTGTTTCAGATGGATCCCAGCGTGCGAAACTCACGTTCGTCATCAAGCTCGCGTTCATCGCGTCGCTCTCGATCAGCATCATCTAGCTCTCGTTTATCGCGTCGCTCTCGATCATCATTGTCGCGCACAAGACGCGAATTCTTCTATTCTGATTCTTTGAACTCTAAAAGACCGTCAAATTCTTGTCGCATCATTGAACTGTGATCACGTCTCCCTAGTTGCACTTTTCCGCCAAAAAAGTACATGTCCTTTTAATAGTGCCTGGCACTGAATCACTTTCGTTCCACCTCAATAATCTTTAGATTGGAAAAGAACTGTGTTCCAATTGTCCCCCAATTATTTGCGTTCCTAAGAACCGGACCCTGCCAGTATAAAAGGGAACATCTCCTTTCTACTGGGTCACTTGTTCAATTCTTCCCTGCTACACCGTCAACCCGTCGCCAAGGATATCATCTCACCAATCTCGGAATCTTATTTTATTATTCATTACCCTTTTTATCTTTTATTCTTTCTTTCAATAAATATATTTACCCACTGAACCGCCTGAGCCCAATAGTAACTAGCCAATAGGCATTACATTGGTGCATCGACCGAATTGTTGAAGGAATCAAGGATAATCAGGTACGTGAAAATTTGCCAAGTAAGGGTATCAGCAGCCCACAAACGTCCGAGACCGTTGGCCGTAAAAAAGCCAACATAAGACAGGCACGAAGTTACCGTCGAAAGACAGTACATATCGCCCCCAGCCACGTAAGGGATTCGGCTCCCCAACTAGAAAACCATCTGGTTTTAACGACACTGATCACTAAGAGACTAAACATCTCACAACAAGGTTACACTATCCAAATTCTAAACTAGTTAAGCTCAAATCTTTCATCACATTTATTCAAAGTAAAAAACCTAAAAAACTTCACAGTTTAAAAATCCTAAAAAATAAAAAACACAAAACTTCCAAAAACAGAAATCATTTATCACAACATGTCTTCCATATCCGAATTAATAGAAATCACTCAAGAGTCGAAAGCCTTGCAAACTGAAATTATCGCAAATTTATTAAAATCAAAAAATTCAACAACAAAAATAATCCCGACGAAAGATAGAGCAGAAAGTGAGAATTTAGAAATAGAAAAATACATTCAAAACTACGCAGTAACCTTAGTAAACGAAGAATCTACTTTCAGAGATCAGTACAACACATACAAAGACTCAATCAAGGACACATTAGAGAAGCTGTACAACGTTCCATCAGGTACGTCTATCTCACAAAAAGCAATTCAATTAGCACAAGAAATTGAAGAAGGAGACCAAAAAGTTATAGAAACTGCTACATCTCTTGAAAAACACCTCCAAAACAGACATGAGTCACTAACAACATTAGCAGTAACTGAGAAAGCAACTCAGCCCAGCACACGCACTTACAACATTCGTGGAACAAAGCAAAACCCACAAATCAGAAAAAATACTGAAACTGCGCAACCAGTGCAAGCAGCAGAACCAGTAAAAGCCACAGTAGCGAACACAGTAACAAATGCACCTAGTTACAACATTCTCAACAAGAGACACATGGATTTACCAGTATTCTACGGAGATATTGCGGAATGGCCCGCATTTTACTTGATATTTGATGCTTTAGTAGCGAAAGACACAGAATGTCCAGATGTTATGAAACATAACATCCTTAGACAACACTTGAAAGGCGCACCATATGAGTTGGTAAAGCCGTATAAAGCCGATGGCACGGAATTTAAAACGGCACTTGACAGATTAATAAAAATGTACAATGCAGATGACAAGCAGTACGACTACTTATGGAGTAGACTAATCAATTTACAAAGGGCAAAAGACAATCCAGAAAGCATGAGACACACACACAATGAAATGAACGCTATCATTAACAGCCTTAAGAGTCATGGAAGTATCGAAACACAGAACTTCCAATCAGTCATAAAAACGAAAATCCCACGAGCAACGCTGCTAGAAATTTTAAAAATGAAACCAGAAAAAACAACTGGTCTTCTGAACGCCTTTGATGAGATCATATCCATCGAAGAAATGGCCCAACGATCCCATAACACGTCCTATAAAGAAGAGAGATCAATCTTCACAGTAAAGAAATCAAACACACAAAGAAACTGCAAATTTTGCGGAAGAAACAATCACGCAACACATGAATGCAAAACAGTCGCCACACTAAATGATCGTAGAGAATACGTCAAGAATAAACAGTTATGCTACAACTGTATGAACTCAGGACACACATCAAGAGAATGTAGAAGTCCAAAATGCAGAAAATGCGATAAGAAACACAATTCAGCACTATGCCCTAAAAATCAAAACACGACTTATAATAGTCAACACAGCGCCTACAACGAAAGAAAGCAACACACTGAAAACCAGAACTGGAAGACGTACAAAAATGATAATATGAATAATTTCAGAAAACCCAATGAGGGACAACAGCAGCAGCATCAGCATCAAAAGTATCAACCAAATCGAAACCAATGGAAATATGGACAAGGGAACCAACAAAATGGGCAAAAATCACCAGGTCAGTCAGGGTATAACAACCAAAACAATCAAAATAAAGGTCACTCGGGACCGCCAAAATTTCACAACCCACAGAAAGCAAAAGGGTTTCAAGTCTCAACAAATCACACATCACTAATGATAGCAAATGCACCAGTTCTGATTAATGAAAACATTGAAACTATCCCAATCTTACTAGATTCGGGAGCTGACCAATCCTTTATTCTTTCCGAGTACGCAGGAGAGAAAAACATGAAAATTATTGAGGAGAATATAGAACTAGATCTATCCGTTTTTGGCAAAAACAACTCAACAATAATTTCGAATAAAGTCGAATTTGAGATCCTGACAAATAGCGACAATGACTCAGCAATAAGAGTAGAAGCTCTAACTGTACCTAAAATCACAGACCTTTTCGACCCAATAGAATTATCTGAAGAAGATAGGAAATTCTTAGCAGAACGAAAACAACCAACTATTAATATAACAAAGCCAACGACCCCAGTCGCACTAATAGGATGTGACACCTTTTGGAACCTAATGGCTGACGAACAAAAAGAAAAACTACCATCAGGTAGATTTATAATACCGACCCATTTAGGACCAATAATCTGTGGGAAAAACGCAAACTCACCCACTAGTACTCACGCCTTGATATCTAGAATATGCAAAAAAGATGAAAACTTCACGGAAACTAGCCTAGAAGAATACATGGAACTTAGTAACATAGGTATAATTGAAGAACCCCATGATCCAACTAACGAGGAAATTAAGGAAGAGTTTATGAAAACAGCCACAATTAATAAAGACACTAAGAAAATAGTAGTTTCCCTACCCTGGAAAACAGGTCAAAGAGATCGTTTAGACGACAACAAATCAGTCGCATTCTGTAGATTAAAACAACTTTATAACTCTACACATACTAAAGAAGCTTGGAATAACGTAATTGAAAATTTTGAAAGTATGGAAAAAAGCAAAATTATAGAACAAGTTGACGACGAAACTGATGACGGTTTCTATATTCCATACGGACTAGTATTCAATAACAGCAGTAATACAACAAAGGTTAGGACTGTATTTGATGCCTCTAGCAAAAGAAGAGGAGAACTTAGCCTTAATAATGCTCTCCACCAAGGCCCATCCTTGGTCCCTGATATACAAGCAATCTTACTAAGAATCAGACAAGGGAAATACATTATTAGTGGTGACATAGAAAAAGCTTTCCATGCAGTAGAAGTCCAAGAATCTGATAGAAATGCTCTTAGATTCTTATGGTTAATCGATCCTAATAAACCACCTAGTAACGACAACATAAGATATATGAGATTTACTAGATTACCATTCGGAGTAAATTGTTCACCCTACCTATTGTCTATGGCAATTTTATATGGAATTAAGACATCGGATGTATCTGAAGAATTAGCTGAGGCCATTGAAAAAATGTGCTATGTAGACAATTTGTTTATGCAAACAGATGAAATAGGTGAAGTACCATTTCATTATATGTACGCTAAATATTTTTTCGAAAATATAGGCATGAACATTAGGGAATTCAGTGTTAATTGCCCACAAGACGTTGATATATCCTTTATCCCAGAAAAAGACAGAGCGAAAAACTTAGACAACGTTAAAATACTAGGATATCTTTATGACCTAACAGAAGACACAATGCAAGTCAAACAACACGAATTACCATACAAAGAACACGAAATTCCAAAACTGAACAAAAGACAAGTAGTAAGCGAAATCACAAAAGTTTTTGATCCACTACAGTATTTTGCACCCCTTTACCTAGAAGGAAAAATCATCCTAAGACAATTATCAGATCACACCATTAAATGGACTGATCTAGCTAAAGAAGAGATTGTAATAAAAATGATCCAATATAGAAAAAGAATTGACAGTACAATTTTAAAATTTAAGAGACACATCGACTTCAAGAAGAATGAAGAAGTGGAACTAACCGTGTTCACAGACGCTTCGGAGATTGCCTACGGAGCATGCATCTACTTGAAAACAAAAAAGGAAGATCATGAAGGTCAGTTTAAAGTTCATTTACTTATTGCTAAACAAAGAATTGCACCAAAAACAAACCCACTAACGATACCAAGATTAGAATTACTAGGAATCGCTGTAGGAGTAAGATTACTGAAGTACACATTAAAAAAGATGCAGTTAAACGCTAAAAACATAGACATATTTTCCGACTCAACTATTGCATTAGCGCAAATAAAGAACCAATCTTCTCCAAAAGGAGAAAAACAGCCAATTTTTGTTGAAAATAGAACTAGAGAAATCTGGAATACTCTACAAGACTTGAAAAAAGAAGATGAATCGCGAAATATAAATTTAGCACATGTATTTACTGACCAGAATCCCGCAGACCACATTACCCGTGGATGCTATACTTTGAAAGAACTAGTAAAAACTAATTTTCTCAATGGCACTGTATGGATGTCAGACAATCAACATAAAGATCATCCCTACAATATCTCAGAAAACAAAATAACTGTCCCCGTACCAGTAGATGACATTCCAGACATTGAAAAGTCTAGCGCCGTAAAAACTTTAGTAGTCAAAAGCAAAAAACAAACAATTCTAGAAAACGAAGTTATTCCCCTAGCAAGGATTAATAAACTTAACAGAACTATAAGGATAACAGCTTTTGTACTTAGGTACATTAAACATAAAGTCTATGATAAGTTGAGTAAGGAAACCAAACAGAAACTAGATAAGAAGATCCCAGAATTACAACGCATCCCTAAGTGCAATGGATGGTTAACGCTAGCAGAAATTAATACTTCTGAAAACTTATTGATAAGAATCAATCAGCAGACATATAAAATTACTGCCAAACCAAAGCAAAATCAGATTTTGCTAAACACAGAAAAGCCAGACCTTATAATTTACCAACATCATAGAGCACACAACATCACAAATAAGCCGATAATCCACACCAAATCAGAATTAGCTCGCCAAATTATTCAAAAGGTTCATTCCGAAAACCTACACGCAGGCCCAGCGACCACATTAGGTATCATATTAGAAAAATACGCAGGAAGTAAATGGAGAGCTGCAGTTAAGAAAGAACTGAAAAAATGCTTCAAATGTAGGAGATACAACAACCATAGCTTTAGATTAGCTCATCCAGGATACATCCCTGAAAGAAGAACTACAGAATGTGTAGCTTTCACCCACGCAGGAGTAGATTTCCTAGGACCTATAATCACTCAAAGAAATAGCTCAGCAGAACAAGAAAAAGCTTACATCGCACTCTTTACTTGCGCAACGACGCGACTAGTTCATCTAGAACTAGTCCGAAATTTATCCACTGACGAATTTTTACTTGCGTTATCGCGATTCATGAATAGAAGAGGATACCCCAAAACGATTACATCAGATAATGCAGCAACTTTCAAACTAACAGCCGAAATCTTAGAAAAATATACAACTCGAGCTAACGAAGAGATACTAGAACTACCAATGAAAACTATAACTAGTTATCAAGAGAAAGATCAGTTTAGAAAAACTCAGAACATTGAAAGAGCGATGACTAGAATAGGAGTAAAATGGTATTTCAACACATCTCTAGCTCCATGGCAAGGAGGATTTTTCGAAAGATTAGTAGGACTAGTCAAGAAAGCATTAAAACACGCAATAGGCGATGAAAAGTATATCACTAAAGATTTAGAAACAGTCATGATTGAATGCGAAAACCTAGTCAACAGGAGACCAATAACATACATAGATGAAGACAGCGAGGACGTAAAGTTGCTACGGCCAATAGATTTAATTACCCCGCAAATCCAGTTCCCGTCATTTGACGAGGACGGCATGAATGACGAATACGCTGTTTACACAACAAATTTTAGAGAAGTAAAGGAACATGTAAAAAGATTTTGGCAAGTCTTTTACAGAGATTATCTTAATCAAAACAAAAATTTCCGCTCAATTCAGCAATCAAATAAGGCTTATTCTAACTTAGTAAAACCCATAATAGGAGAAGTAGTACTCTTAAAAGACGATAAAGCACCTAGACAAAAATGGAAAGTAGGAGTAATTACGGAGCTTATTGAAGGACGCGACGGTGAAATCCGCTCGGTCCGAGTAAAAACAACCCTGAAAAAGAAAAAGAGAGATGGTGACCCCACTTACAAACAAGTGAAAACGCAAATAGTAACGCGACCATTACAATTAGTCATCCCACTCGAAATAAGGCCAACAACCGAAAAAGAAGTAGTAGAAAAAATCGAAAATAATCTAAGCTCACCAGCACGTCAAGCAAAAGCAAAACTAGTAAAAACCAGACCAAATAGAGTCCCTCTATCATGGTACAAGTTATTAGTGATGTCTATCCTAGCTTTATGCCTCTTCGCGTTCGCACCAATTGAAGCCAATAAACTAGATAGGTACACTATGAATTACACCACAAATCCTACAAGCACAACTACAGAAATTCCTTTCACAACACCTGTTGAAACCACCACAAAACGAAAAGCAAAAACTACTACATCAACCACACCTAGTACAACATCAACATCCACAGAAACTATCACAACAACCACTATTAGATCAACAACGAGCACCGTTAGATCAACCACCCCTCAAACCACAACTCGTCCAACAACTACTACAACAGAAGAGAAAACTAGTACACGTAGGTTAACCACTCCCGAAACCACAACACGTATAGTAACGACTACCGTAGAACCAAAAACGAGTACGAGTAAATTAACTACTACTAGAACTACGACAAATCCACCAACCACTACCTTAGAACTGACAACTAGTACAACTGAAACTATCGTTCCAGAAGTAGTAGAAGACACCATCCCAGAAGTAGTTGAAAATATTTCGGAACACGACCTTGTTAATGATTACCACCCTGGTTTACAGAAAATAGTTCATGCCAACTATCCGAAGCAAGAAGGACAGAAAAGAGCGGCGACAACTCCAAAACCCAAAACGACTACTTCAACTTCAACATCAACTTCAACAACAACGACAGCCACAAAGAAAAGCGTCGAATTCTTCGGAAGTCACGACAGTAAGTCCCGCATAGAATGTACACAAAGAGGCGCAAACCTAATAGAAGAAGACGAAGTAGCAAACAAAACTAACTCGGTATGCACTGAAAATTGGTGTGATCACAGCGTCATCACCAAACAAAAAGTTACTGAGATTTTAATCCC
This sequence comes from Caenorhabditis nigoni, assembly GCA_027920645.1. Lineage (NCBI taxonomy): Eukaryota > Metazoa > Nematoda > Chromadorea > Rhabditida > Rhabditidae > Caenorhabditis > Caenorhabditis nigoni. The sequence goes on along the minus strand of CP115865.1, from coordinate 393 downwards.
GCCAGAATTCACTCTTCACAAACATACCATAACATGGAAAAAGCCTCTAGGTAAAAAACACGTAGTAATAGAAAAATCTTGCCCTGCAACAGACTTTTGTTGGAAATCGGTCAAGTACTTTAACTGTTTTCTATGTACAAGGTTCTTATTCAACCCTCAATGTCACCCAAAACTAATGATAGGATTAGTGATTCTTCTCTTAGCACTACCTTTCAAAATAATACTATGTTTATGTCACATAGGAGATATGTGGAAAATGAATGTAGCAATTGTAAGACGTGTAGCTAACCTATTTAGTTGTTGCAAAAATTCCAACAACCAAGAAGAAATAGAAATGAGACCATTGAGAAAACAGAACAACAGTAAACTCCCAGCAATTAGGAATTGGAGAGA
>CP115864.1:10670144-10697644 GCA_027920645.1 Caenorhabditis nigoni | reverse complement strand
GTCTGTTGCCACAAGAACATCTTTCTCGTTTTTGCGGAAAGCTTCGATTCCAGCATGTCTGTCACTTTGATCTTTTCCTCCGTGAATTGAAGCAACTTCGACTCCTTTTACAAGTAGATATTCGTAAATGTTATCGACATCAACCTTCTTCTCAGCGAAGATGAGTACTCTGAAAATAATGTGTACAGTGGGCGGATTGAAAAATTATAACTCACTTTGGTGACGTCTTCTGAAGACACTCCAGAACTCGTACTAACTTATTCTCGGATCGAACGAATTCAAGTTCTTGAAGTACGTTCAACGATGCTGCTCCAGCTCTTCCGACGTTTACAACAATCGGTTTTACTAATGCGGATTTGGCGAAAAATTGAATCTTCTTTGGCATGGTAGCAGAGAATAAAAGTGTTTGTCGTTGAGCTTTGAAAAAGTAGAAAATCGATTTTATTTCGTCTTCAAATCCCATATCCAGCATTCGATCGGCTTCATCGAGCACCAAATATCGACACACTTCCAGATTGATAATCTTTTTCGTGAGCATATCAGAAAGTCTTCCAGGAGTAGCGACTACAATATGGATTCCTCTGAAAATAAGGAATGCAATTTCGAAAATTGAAAATGTTGTTTACTGTCTGAAATCCTTAGCTTGCTCTCCAATCGGAACTCCTCCAATGCACAATCCAGCTCTCAATTCCGGAAATCCCGCTTTCGCAATAGCTTCAGACATTTCAATGATAAGATCGTAGATCTGACGAGCCAATTCTCTCTGAAAAAAAAACGTTTTTTTTTTTGCAATTTCCAGAAAAACAAGGCTTACCGAAGGAACAATGATGAGTCCGAAAGGTCCCTCGTTTCTCATAAACGGAAGTTTCATCTCTTGTTCGATACAGAACATGATCAACGGCAAAACGAACGTCATTGTTTTACCGGAACCTGTTGAAGCAATGCCAATCATATCACGACCACACAGACTGAAATGAATATGAGAATTAGGTCACTAGAGCTCAAAATACTTACGCCACAGGTATTCCTTGAATCTGAATCGCCGTCGGCGTGACGATTCCCTTCTGTTTTTGAAGAAATTGCAGCAATGGTTTCGGGAATTTCATCTCGAGGAAACTCCCAATTGGTGGCGGAATTGTTTCTCCTTCACAACTGATTCCCAGCCGTTTTCTCTGATTTTCGTAATCTGTTTGAGTCTGACGGCGGATGTGACCTGGTGGACGCCATCTGAAAATGTTCGAATGATAACTTTGTCTACTTGATTTGAAACTTACGCAGTGGTAATTGGTTCCTCATATTTTTCTCCTTTAACGAGTTCCGTAACTGCTAGAAGACCTCCTCCACGTGTCACTTTATCAAGAAGCTCTTCTTCTTCCCGAAGTTGCCGTTCCGATTCATCGATGACTCCTTGAGTCTCCATTATTTCTGCATGCTTCTCTAACAGTGTCTTTTTGGCTTCTTCTGACTGTTTATCTTCTTCCTTCTTTTTTCGTTTCCTCTCTATTTCTTCCTTCTGATTCATCGTCGGCGCCAGAACTTGCTTCAGAAGAGCTCTTCGATGAACTTTCTCTCTTTTCCTCTGTAACGCCGTCAGAAACATATCATCCACGTCTTCATCCTCTCCTCCAGATGACAAATTCATACCATTCCTTCGTTCTTTCATCTCCTCCTCTTGAATTTTTCGCCGCCGTTCTTCATATTTTCGTCGTGCTGCTTCAACGTCTTCTGTGCTCATTTTGACTGGAATGAAACAGTTTTGCTAGTTCTTTTCATTAGGAGAATTCAGGTAAATAATGAATCTCAAATGGATACATCCAGTAATGAATGCACGAAAAAAACAGCTTCAAAAAATCAGAAATTTATGTGTAAATGACAAAAAAACAGTAAAAAGAGTAAAGTATCAATGGAACAAAAACATAACGAATGTTTGATAGAGTTGAATCAAGGCAAAAGATCAGGAGAGGTGGAAATCTGAGTTTTAGACGACGAGACGGTATGTGATGTATCTTCCGGCAGTCTCTGATGGACGGATAATTTTGACGACTTGACCACGACGAAGTCCGAAATAGCGAGCGACTGGATCACATTGTTGGATACGTGGCAATTGAGAATCCTTCAGCTTGCTGAAAAAAAATAATTCGGTATTTATGAAATGCATTAAAATAGTTTCAACTCACTATCTGGCGAGAAGCTCGGCCTTTTCCTCAGCAGTCATGACAACATGCTCTGGAACCAACTCGTGTTCGGTGATGTTGACCATCAATTCGGCCTCCAAGAAGTGTTCCAACATGTATTTTGGTGCCATGTCGCCGATCGATTGTTTTGCACTTGGAGTCATTCCGGTTTGAACGACTATGATGGCTCTGGAGATATTTTGCTCCTGCATTTGTTGACAGATTGCCTTGATAGTTTTGATTCCGATTTTGGTGTCTTCCGGGAAGAAAACGAACATTTGATCGGCTGGATCGTCGTTGTGAGCTACAAGAATGGTCAAATCAGACCGAGCAGGTTTCTTTTCAGAAGGACGATCTCCGAATGTTTCCTTGAAAGTTTCCAACGGTTGATCCAATTCTTCTTGAGCGACAAGGTAACCACGATCGTGAACCATCTGAAACGAACGTTCTCGAATATTTAAGAGTTTTCGTATTTTACCTGGAGCACAGTTTTGCGGATTCTCCACAGTCTGTAGGTCTCAAGCTCGTCGTCGGCCATTTTTCAGGTTGAATTCTAAAATAGGTAAATTTTTTAAGTTTTCCTTCGCCGAACGATTATTTACTACGAAAATAGAGTTGAATATAAATGCGTACAGAAAAGGAGAAACTGTCTAAAACAGAAATCTTATTAACTAAATAATTCAAAATAGGCTCAAACTCTCTATCGAAAAAGTCGGTTTTCGAATTGACTAGCGTGCTAAACAGCGCGCACCCTCGTAATTGCGGAGCTTCGTCGCGCCCTGTTTTGATGTCTGCGTCTCTCCCCACACAAAACATAGTGGCTGACGCGAACCCGGTTTTTGTCGGTACACTGGTTACCCCTACACCCGGCGCCTCGTCTACTCTGGATCGCTTCTTCGGCTTATTAGCTAAGATCAAAGTGTAGTATCTGTTCTTATCGTATTAACCTACGGTATACACTCGAATGAGTGTAATAAAGGTTATATGATTTTTGGAACCTAGGAAAGACTCGGGGCTTGCTCCGACTTTCCAAGGGTCGTCCTGGCGTTGCACTGCTGCCGGGCTCGGCCCAGTCCCCGTGGGGACAACAGTAACTATTCAGTTTCTTCTTTCTGATCTCCCGGGTTCCGCGCGTCACTATGTATTCTGTGGGAAAGGGGCGGAGCCTATTGGGAGATGAGGGATATTAGGAGACAAATGCATGCAGTACGCAAACTAAAGTTGGAATTGCATCACTACAGTTTTTTTGTCAACAATTTTGTTTATTTGTTTTCAGATTTTCCCTTCAAGATACTAGGAAAATCGGCTCATTTTTTAGAACTGATATGGGAATACTGACTGTGATGGAAAAAAACTCAGTTTATTCTGAGCTCTCATAACGAAAATCCCTGGGGCCCGAGAACCACAATTTCGAGGAAATTTACATTTTTGTATCTGCTAAAATATTGCTGTTTCAGCGGTACTGTGTTTTTATTTATTTGAGATGCTCAGCCATTAGTTCGGTTTCGGAGTATACGATAAATTATTTAAAATTTTTCAGTAAGCAGGTTCAATGTTAGTCTGCAAAATCAATGTAACGAGACTTCTCGAAAAGTGTCCAGTTGTTAATTCGAGATTAAAATATGTATAGCGAGTAGATTTTTACGTGAACCTTCAACTTTTCGATTCACTGCATGGTTTTCCGTAACCTCCGTGAAGTTCTACCAATATGAGAGCAAATTTTGAGATGTGGAAGAATGGAAAGAAAATCAGTACTCAGTTTACAACGTTCAAGTTTAGGAACTTCCTGGCTTCGAGCGAAAACTACTCCAACGTCTTCAGACGACTCCACTTCAAGGACACCGAGGCTTTTCGATTTCAAATGCCAAGGAATATGGATTGAAAGGTGAGGAAGTTTTTATTTTAATGTTTTTAAAATTGAATTTGAAAAAAATACAATTTTGGTCTCTCCAATTTCCTAAAAAACTAGTTGATCAATACTAAAAGTAGTAGTTTAGCTGAAACTAAAGAAAAACAATGAATCCTCCGACGACGACCACTGCACAATCTACAAAAGAAAATCTCTGACAAGGTATCAAAAATGAAAAAAACATTTGGTAAAAATAATGAAAAAGTGTTTAGTGAGATGTGACGGATCAATCGAGATGTCTACTTTGCCTGCTGCATCAGAGAACTTCGTGAACTCTATTACTTTTTCCGTTATTTTTTTCGTAACCAAATTCAACGTCTTCCGTGGACACCACTCCAAGGACTCCACGACTTCTCGATTTCACATGGCAAGGGATATGGAAAGGTGAGCGAATTAGTCTTTTAAGTTTTAAAGTTTAAAGAAATTTTTTCTGTATATCGGAAATTCGAGTATCCTTTTTTCGATTTACCAAAAATTAGTTTTGATGAAAGTTTGAAAACTGAATTCCTGAAAATAATCATCGTTTTGACACAAAAATCAATTTAAGGCGCTCATCAGCAACTCCTCCAACGACTTAATTTTGACAGATTGGTTGAAGAAAATCTCTGATAAGGTAGCAAAAATGAAAATTTTGACAAAAAAATAATGAAAAAGTTTTCAGTTAGATGTCATGGATCAATCGAGATGTCTACATTGGCTGCTGCATCAGAGAACTTCGTGAACTCATATCCTTTTTTCCGTTCTTTTTTTGCGCGATTTTTCTTCGGTTTTCGTTGTCAAGTGTCTTCTAATTTTGACGTCGTCGTTGTCTTCTGTTCTTCTATTAGTTCTTCTCGTCGTAGTCCATGGAATTGGTCGTTTGTCGATTCGCAATGTTTCCAAAAATAAATTGATTTAAGACTGGGACAAAGATATATGAAAAATTTAACAGAATTAAACATGAAACGCTGAGTAAATCTGGTTCAAAATTATAACATTAAGAGGAAGAAATGTGATTTTGAAACTCTGATCAGTGATGAGTCCAGAAAAATCTGAATAAACGATTTAACCTGGACATATACATATTTTAATTTTTTTAAAGAATAAAGTTGAAGTTTAGAAATACAAAATTATTGAAATTTGCAGCATGCCGGAACCTGAATACCATAAACGAGACCACTGTCTTCACCACATCTCCCCATTGGCTCCGCCCCTTGCCCATAGAATACATAGTGACACGCGGAACCCGGGAGATGTCGGCTGCTGTCTAGGGGGTCCCTATATAAACAGATGACCTATATAAGATTTCGTTCTTCCGAGAACATATACTAAAATTGGAACAATACAGAGAAGATTAGCATGGCCCCTGCGCAAGGATGACACGCAAATTCGTGAAGCGTTCCAAATTTTTTTACTTATTTTGATTGATGACCTATTTCGGAAGTATAAAAAAGCTGTCAGCAATTCTGAAATGATTTGAGTTGAGGCTCTATTCATTTTTTACAGTTTTGTATCAACGATTTCAATGCTCCCACTTTCAGTATCAAGCGAAATTTGGGTGAAGAACTCATGGGTTACTGTAATAGCTCCTTTTCTGAGAATCGACAATGGGAATGATAGATATAATGGAAAAAACTTCCAACTCTCATATCGACCAAAATCCTCCGTACCTGAAAAATAGAATTTGGAGAAAACAAACATTTTTTGTCTGCTGAAATATTCCTGTTTCAGCGTTATTGTATATCATTTCTTCATCAGAAGAATTCTCAGTAGTTCGTTTTTAGCGGAATGTGAAATATTGGAATGAAGAATCCGGTTTATTATTTTTTTGCATTAGGGACTTCTAGAGTTTTGTGCTATAAATTCAAAGAGTTATCATCTAAACTAAAGTTGAGAATACTGACATTCAAAACAATGAACACAAGAAAACAAGGATGGAAGTTGAAACTGGAATTAAACAACTGAAGGAAAATCAAATTTTGGTATCTAGTTGAATGTTCAAAATCTGAAATTGAAGAGAAGGTAGCTTGACATTTTGCCTCTGAATTAAAAAAAGAATTTTAGTAGGTCCTCATTTTCAACCAACTAGTTGTACATCTGATTCTCATTTGCTCTTCTTCCACTCCCCCATTCATTTTCATCAGCTGGATGAATGGTTTTTCTCTTCTCTTTCTTCCTCACTTCATTTCCGTCAAATCCAACACATCTGGTAGTTCTTTTGCCTCTGTCTTTCTTCCTAAATTTATTTATTTCAACCCGGTTTTCCACCATTCTTTCGTTTTTCTTTCCTGCTACACAAAACATATAGTCAAAGGTTATGTGTAATATGAGAAAGTACTGTAATACATTGCCACGTCATCATCAGTTGACTCATAAAGTTGTCTAAACTGACTTTGAGCGAGCAAGAAATAGTAATGTGCTTGATGGAAACTGTTTTTTTTCTGTTTTACTCAATTTTCAGAATACCGTACACCTAAAATTTTAGTGCACTGTTCAGTGATGGAAAATGTTTGATTTTCCTCATTTTTGCAGAGTTTTGAGTTATGGACCGTGTAAAATAGTATTGCAACCATCGATTGTGATTCCCTTTGATACATTTGCAGTGACAAAACAAGTAACGCCTCAGTATGTCATACAGGTTTTACGAGATTGACCAAACAGTAATTTTTTGTGATTCTTATCGAGTATACCGTAAGATAAGAAAGTACTCCCACACTGCCAAGTTTCAGCTAATTTTTCTTGGCCCCCTTGCAAGATATGAAAAATGTGTTAATTAATAAATGTTTGTAATATTATGATAAACATTTTATCAGTTGACAACTTTTTGATATCTTTGACAGGAACCGAGAAAAACTGGCTCAAAGTCAAAAGTTGGGGGGGGGATTCTATTACAGGTGTACAGTAAATAAGTTACAATCCCCTTACTAGATTATAAACTTTTATACTGAAATCGTCCGTTTCAGGAAAATTCACTTAAAAAACTTTTATTTTTAACGATAAGAAATGATAAAAATGCAGAAAATTATTATCGTAAAGATGTTTAGAAGTTTCCGTTTTTTCAGGAGTTTATTGAAATTTCAAAAGCTTAATCTTCCAAAAGTATCCAGAAAATAATGTGTTATACTTTATTCTTGCTCTATCAGAAAAATTACTGTATCAGTGATATATGATGATAAAGGCTTTTCTAATATTCGCATTTCATTTTGTTATCATCTTACATAGATTAAAATCTGACTTAGAAGGGTCTCTCTGATAGAAGGGAACCTTCACAATGTTGAAAAACTCTTATTTTGCTCAAAAGCTTTCTAAATTTCGGGGAATTTCATAAATTTTTTTGAATGAGAATTCACCGAATTATGGAATGAAGAATTCTGGAAAAAGCTGAAAAACACAGGCTATCATAGAATAGACTGACCCCTGTCTTCACCCATCAAGGCTCCGCCCCCTTCCCCACAGAATACATAGTGACGCGCGGAACCCGGGAGATGTCGGCTGCTGTCTAGGGGGTCCCTATATAAACAGATGACCTATATAAGATTTCGTTCTTCCGAGAACATATACTAAAATTGGAACAATACAGAGAAGATTAGCATGGCCCCTGCGCAAGGATGACACGCAAATTCGTGAAGCGTTCCAAATTTTTTGTCCGATTTTGTTTGATGATCTGTAAACGAATAGAGCATTGATTTCAAGGACTCCGAAACTGAATTTTTGAAATTTCAACGAACAAAGGCTTTTTCTATGTTGAAAAATGATATTTTATCTGGAGAAGGAAAATCTTTTTACAATTGAGCAATGCAAGAAACATTAGTTTTCTGGCGTACCCAAATTTTCTCGTTTTCTGGGTTTCGGAAAACCCATTCGGCCATCCGAATATTTCATTCGTTCCAGTTTGCCCCAACAAATCCTCCAGAATCGTGAAATAAAAGCTCTTCTCCTCTTGTTTCTAAACTCTCTCTTTCTCATCCTCAATCTCCCTCTCTTTTTCGTGTTGACATGTGTTTCAAAAGGCAATATAAACGGGCGGTGCTCTCGAAAAAGACACAGAGGATATTGGGTGTCTTCTTCTTCTTCTTCTCGAAACTCCGCCCACTTTTCCATTTTAATTAAACACATCGTTTTGTGTGTCAAACAAAGTGAGAAAAAGGAGGAAACGATGGGGGGATAAGAGAGAAGATTTTCATTTCAGAGCTACTGAAGAAGGTTCTTGACATCTTTTCAGTAGACACTTTTATCAAGTAGACATCCAAATTGTTTCTTCTACAGTAATCCTGGGACTCCGCCCACTACGAATGAGATCCGCATGTAGCTACTTTAGAAGATTGGAGAAGAGTGAGGCTTCTTTTCGGTTTTATGGGTTTCCTCTCTTGAGGGAATCTTGGAAAAAAGATTCTGTTCTTCTTCTCATTCTTCCTCTTCAAACTCTCATCCTAAACAAAGTTGTTAGTTGATTCTATGTGCTTGTTTTGTTTGTTTGTTATCAAAAAGGTTTCGTTAGATTTATAAAGAATTTCTTTTATGTTGGAGAAGAAAAACATTTTAAAAAATTGAGGATTCTTGAAAAAAAATACCGTACTATCTGTCTGTTTTGAACTATATTACCTCGATTTCTGTGAAAGATATGAACAAGTTGTCAACTGATAAATGGTTTATCATAATATCAGAAGAGTTTTGTCAGTTGACTACTTTTTGATATCTTGCATAGGAATTGAGTTAATTGAGCTCAAATTGGACGGTGTGGGACAGTAACAAACATTTCAATAACGAGAAAATTTGGTTGGTTTGTCCCTGAACCTTCTACGATTCTGAAAATCTGGTTCATCGAAACCTATGAAATTACGAGATGACGATGTTTGGAAACTTCATAGGTTCTAAGATTCTGATATTCAAAAAGTCTGAAATTATGAAATTCTGAGCTTCTGAGATCTCGAGATTTCGAAATTTTTAAATTTTGAATTTTTGAAATTACGAATTTATGAAATTCTGGAATTTCGTAAAAGTTGAAAAGTCTGAAATTCTGAAAATCCAAAGCTTCTAAATTCTGACGATCCGAATTCTTGCAATTCTGCAAATGTGAAATTCTGATTTTCTGAAATTCTAAAATTCTGAAATTCAGAAATCTGAAACTCTGAAATTTTGAAGTTTTTAAATTTCGAGAATCTGAAAATCTGAAAAATCTTGGATTCCGATGTTTGGATTAAGAGAATCTGATTTTTGAGATTCCTTTTTTTCGCTAAACCTTACTGCCGATTCCACCAATTCATACTAAATGTCATATCTGAAAGATCAATTTATAGAAAATCGTAACATTTTGAGTTTCCTAATAATTCTAGGTTTCAAACACCTTTACTCATTGGAAATGCTGTCTTGTTACCCTATTCTCTTTCAAAAACCTATAATTTCAAATCTAGTTCTTCTAGGACATCAAACTAATCGGGATGTTCATAGGTCCCGTGTTCTCGAGTTCTAGTAAACTTTTTCATCTCTGATCTAAAGTTTTAAAGTCTCAAAATCACATAATCTCAGATTTCAAAATCCTTCTTTTTTTACAAACCCCTATCTGATCGAAAGTGAAACTACAGTAATCCCAAAATTCTTTTTCTACTTTGACACTCCACAAAGCCAACAAAAGAGAGGGGGTGTGACATAATAAATATGCAAATTTTATGATTCCACATCTATACCTGTTCATATTCCCATATTTCCGATCTTTTCCAGATTTCTTTTTACTCTTAATTTTTCCGGAAGCTTTCGAACTATAAAATTGAACGAACCGACAAAAATTAATCGTCTTCAATTTTTCTTCCCCTTATTTTTGTTTTGTTCTAAAGCATGCTCTCGGAAAAACGCATCATAAAACGGGCGGTGCCAATTCGTTTTTTTTCTGGAATAATGGAAAAAAACATGTCACAAACAGCGGATCCTGGGGAGATAAAAATCGGAGAAAATATTAATTTTCGTAGTAAATTCGTACGAAAATAAATTTTCTACAGAAATTTTTTTGGGTAGCACTCCAGAAACTTCTTCTATTTGTTCCGATTCACTTCCTTTCGATGTCATTTTTTTAGATTTACAAGAGAGTTTCCTCTCTTTTCTATTTCAATTGCCTTCTCCATTCCCATTCCACTCCTCTCTTTTGTTCGGTTTCTGTCAACCGGTTGTTCCTCCTCTTCAGATCGCCACTACTCTTTTTTCACATTTAACATCTCAATTGCCTTCTTTTCTGGGTATTTACATGTGCTAAATAATACTTTTCTACTTCGTTTTACTAGAAAACGCCCGAAATTCGGCGAAAAATTGCTTGTAAAAATTTAGCGGAAGTACGGTTTTGTCGTGAGGTAAAATGCTTTGTCTGCAATCTCTCGTGCGGTATTCACACACCGCTTTCAAAATTAGTTTTTTTACTGTTCAGTTGCAACACTCCGTTTTTCTTTTGTTTTCTCTGAGTTTTTCTCTCCGAAATCTGTCCCAAATGACGGCCATTTCGAGGATTTTATGGCGCTTGAATGTTTGCAAACAACGGACGTTTTTGCCTCCGACCCATCGCTGATTTGTTTGATGCGTAAATTTGAGAAATGGCTTCTTCCTAGTTTTTTTGCTTCTGCATCTTTTTCTTGAGGAAGTTTTCAGGACTTTAGATGACAATGAATCAACCAGGAAATACCTTTTATTTTTTTTCTGATTTTTTCCTTCCCTTATAGCTATAGAAAATTTCCGAAAAACTTGTGATAATCCTTTGTATAAACATCCAAAACATCTAGATTTTCTTCACTTTATCAGTACAATATTTTGAGGAATTCCTAAGAGATTTCCCATTAAAAACCATTATTTTACACAGTTATCCTCATTTTGTCTCTCACTAACGGTGCGAGACATCTCCGTCATCGTTGCAAAAGTCTTTTTTCCGTAAAATCGGCATCATGGGAACCCGGCAGTATAGTGTTGATTCGAAAGAGATGGATGGAAAGAGAAAAGGGAGAAAAATACGCGCACATGTTTCGTGATGGCTTTCTTGTAGTTTTTCGTGATGTATTGTGTTTCAAACCGTACGATGCTTTTTCACCTAGCTTTTTTAAAAACTTTCACAGCAATCACTTTTTGTAATTGACCCTTCTCCTTCAAGTTCCCACCGCCCATCTCATATTATCGGTGCGGAAAGTGCGCATCAAAAGAAGGTCACCTGTTACACCCTCCCAACTGATCCGTTTCCTTTCTCTGCCCATCTAAATCTCTCTAATCCGTAATCTCTCCCCCATCCTCGTATAAGTTTTCCTCTTCTTCGTCTTCTTTCCTCAGAGAGCTCATCATCATTTCGCTTCTCTCCTCTAGAAAAGACTTATTCTTTCTCCCAGCTTCTCGTTCGTGGATACCAACAGAAAAGGGGAGACGAAGATGACTATAATTAAATCTGCACGCGGCATGTATTAATTCATATTTAGTGGTGGAAGGACTTGTTGAGAAGACACTCCTCAACGTCGTTTTTCGCGTTTTCAGTCTTTCAGTTCGAAATCTAGAAATCTTCGAAAATAACTGTTGAATTAATGATGAGGAATCGCGGTTTTTCCCCAAATTTTCCGCCGCTTTTTTGTTATTTGTTAGATTCCTTCTGAAAACCTCGTTCTGCGATTTATTGTATTCTTTTTTCTTTTGGAGAAGATCTAGAATTTTTATCCCCAACCTGCTTTCTGATTCATATACCTTCACCTTTTCGAGATTTCGTGTCAACGAATTATTCATTTCTTCACTGGATTTTGATTTTTTTTTCGTGAGAAGTACTCCAGCAGCTTCGGAATATCTGCTCATCTGGTTATACAGGATGTAAAGGTCCTCGTTTTGTGTAAAGTATTAATAAAAGAGAGGCTGACCTCAACACCGTTTTTACAACAGGGTCTAACTTTAGCACAAGTGTCAGGGATGTTCGGAATAACCTTTTCGGAATGCCGAAAATTCCGATTTTCAAAACTTCCGGAATTTCGGAACATTCTGAATTTGAAATTTTCGGAATTTCGGAAAAAAAGTTTTCGATTTTAAAATTTTCCTATTTTCAAATTTCTAGTAAAAATTCATGTTTCCATCTCAAAAAGTCCCAAAACTGATTGAAAATCGACAAAAAGATGTCGGAAGCGCGAAAAAAAATTAAAATAATTCCGCTCGAAACCCACAGGAAAGCTTTTCGTGTGCGCCTTTGACATACAGTAATCCGAAAAAAGCTACAAAATCTTCCGAATTTTCGAAATCCCGTTACGAAACCCCTTGAAGCAGAGTCAATCTAGCAGAAGTATTGTATTGATAACTCTAAGTTCAACAAGTCCTGCTTTTCAAACTCCAGAATTTTCCTTTTTTTTTGTGAGATGCTCAGATTTCTTTCCTTTTATTTCACCGCCCGAAAGTGTTATGCAACATGTTATCCTTCTCCTTTCACATTTTCCCCCGATTGTTTATTCGCAAATAGAACACCTTATGCTCCGTTTTCAACGGTCAATTGCCACTAATCCCCTCTTTTTTGAGCTCTCTGGTGTCCTTTTTACTTGATATCAATCCCTTTTTTCTGAACTGATGAATCTCCTAATATGTCCTTTGTTTCTCTTTCTCGCTTTTTGATTATTTTAGCTATCTATTTCCATATTTTCAGAAGTCTGCGTATCTTCATCTACTGTACTATTGCATCTATCAATAAAGGAATAAGGTTTGTGTACACTTTTATTTGCTACTATTTTAAGACTAATCCGGAATACTCTAAACTTTTGTCTTTCATTTCCTCTAGATTCTCCTTTTTCCCCCACCACATTTTTCCACTTCCCACTAAAACGACGGGACCAATGTACCGGAAAATGTGCGTCGCATTCATAATTCCCTCACAAATGTTACCTTTTGTTTTCGTTTCCTCTATTCTTGCCTAAAGAAGACCCAATAATCCTACAGTAATCCGTTTGGAACCTGTTTTCTTCTGGTCCCATCTCAATTCATCAATCGTTTAAACATGAATGGGTAACCACGGTGTTAATTTCGGCCAATAACAAAATAGTACGCTTGTTACCGGAGACACGGCAGAGAAATACCGACACAAAGTATGTAATTATGGCCTTAAATCGCTCTCCACCCCCAACATTCAACCCAGTCTTTCTACATGTTTTCGAATTTGATGCACTCTTCTTTGTTGAAATTCTTTTTTCAAGTTTATAAAATAGTTTAATTCATCAAAAAAGTTAAAATAATTTAGTTTCCTTGGTCGTCTGATACTTGCTCTTTCTGCTTAAATTCACCACGATCCATGAACAAGTAGTTGAGGATTCGGCTGAAAATTCAAAATTCTAGTTTTCAAATGTTTGAAATACATTTCAAGTACCTGATGGGAGACATGCTTATTGATAACATCGAGATTTCTAGAAAGTTGAATCGGATCAGCATTCTCAATTTCATGAAAATGAGTCACGCTGTGCTTGTACTCTAGAACCCCTTTCATATTCTCATAAATTAGAAGCTGTTGCCTTTTGAGATTCATTGATAACTGAGCTTCGGTGCCGAGTCGTTTGATAATGAAAATACCGCATTTGACTTCTGTCTCCCCGAGAGTCGGATTGTATGGAGCACACTTCAGAACTCCTTCTTCTACATAATCGCATGCCATATGAATCGTTGGAATCCGTTTCTCTACAACCATCTGCCAGAACTGTTGAATCTGATCGGCACGTGGGCCAGCCACCTCGATCAGGATCATACCATTCTGACGTTTTTCGGATTGCACTGGATAAGAAGAAGAATCGAGAAGTTGAGATACGTCTAGAATTTTTGGCTATATCATTTGGTGATTTTGTATAGTTACCCTCAGAAGATTCTTCTACTAAGCTCGGATTCTCATCTACAAATTCTTCGAGATTTTCTTCGTATTGATAGACAGCTACATCTGCTCCTGTAGCAATTCTCTCTTGAGATTCGGAAGCCAAACCATGAGTTTCAGCTCTTTCTTCAGAGATCCCATCTGTAATCCAACATTTGAAATCTACAGTAATCTACCGTAATCCCTTACTCTCTGCCACATAATCTTCCAATGCCGAAGCCAGCACTTCATGTTCCTCCTCGTTTTGGTCTGATGAAGAACGGGAATTGTATTCCTCCGGAGACTCATCATCATCGTCGTCAGTCTCAGTAGTCGTCACACGATCAGAATCAGATTCAGACTGATCTACCTCAGTTCCGCTTGTATCCGAATCAGTTCCAGTGGTTACAAGAGATTTTGATTCTTCAGAATTTCCTGATTCATTTTCCACGGCTTCCGGATTATCAATAGAATCGTTTTCTGCGCAATCCTCGTTTTCAGAATCCTTTGGTCTCTCCTCATCTTCTGTAGTTTCCCATTTTTCGACTTCTTCTAATTCCAATTTCTGCACAACATTTCCTTTTGGCTTCTCAGATACTTTGGATGATTTTGAACCCATATTGGGGTAGAAGACGTTAGCTTAAGTGCTCCATGCCTACGTCAGGTGCCTTGCACCGGATATGAAACATTTGATGCGTTGGAGAGTTCACGTTAAAATTTTATTTTAATTAGGGATGCTAATGGATTGGAGGCCTCCAGACGGATACCAAACTAGTTCGAGGCCTTCTGGAACACTCGTTCCATTCGGATTCTCTATTCCATCATCTTCTTCTTCTACTCTGTTTCTTTTTTTCCATCTCTCTCATCGCCCCACACTAAAATGTGTGGTGTCTCTTTTGGAAGACACTTCCGGAGTCCGGAAGAGTCGACGGATGCGCGCGCCAATCCTTCTGGTGAGACGACGACGACGTGGTGGAGACAGAAAAAGCAAAGATGATCACAACAACCGAATAAAAATGATACATTCCGTTTTTTCTTCTTCTTCTTCTTTTTTCTATAAAAAACTGTATCCCAAACCATTAATCTGACCAGTTTTCTATAAAATCCTCTTATCAGAAAACTGAATTCGATGTAAACAACCCAAAAAACATCCGCCTCCCCAATACATAATTCCCGATTTACGGAGATATATGCTAAAGACGATTTCCCTCCATCCTACGTCTTTTTTCCCCATTTTTTAGATCAGTCAGCTTTGATTTCATTTTTCCAGAACGTTCTTATTTAGCTCATATTTATATATTTTCAGGTCAAGAAGAACCACGTCACAGAATGCTCTCAACGATGGTGCATCACTTCGATCCGAATGGTTTTGTGAAGGATGATTGGAAATCAGCAGATGCGGTTAGTTTTTTTTGAATATAGACGAAATCAAAATTACCGTAAAACCTGTAATAGAAGAGCTCCTCCACCCCCCCCCCCAAATTGCGAAGTTTGAGCTAAATTATCTCGGTTCCTATGAGAGTTATAGAAAGTGTGTCAACTGATAATTTGTTTGATAATATCACAAATATTTTATCAGTTGACACTTTTTTGATATCTTTGACAAGCACCCAGAATAACTGGCTCAAAGTTAGGGGCCCTTCTATTACAGGTTTTACGGTCATGTGTGCACTTTTGTCGGGGTTTCGGGTTCTGCCCAAAAATCATACAAACTTTGAAATTCGTTACTCATTCCCATTTCCACCTCCACAGTGTCGGTTCTCTAACACAGTTTTCTTCTCCTCCTCGACTTCCTGCTCCCATTAGGTATGTCAATTAAATCAACATGAACTCTCTATATACCGCGACCGGACAAATACCGGTACATACCGAGAGAAGGGGCTCTCAGATGTTTGACTTCTTTGAGATTCGAGGCGAGAGAGAGAGACAACCTGCCCCCTATTTGTGTGCAAACACTGAAGAAAAAGCTCAATTTCTTATAATGGGGAGGTAGGCTTCTTTGTTTCCGAATCCTGTTGGAAAACTGTAATTAGGTATTCATTTTTCTGTAAAAAGTTGCCCTCATTCGAGACGACGACCACCCATACAGTCGCTTTCTTCCTATCATCTCAATCGTTCGGTATATCAAATGGACCATAAAAAAGACGATGATTCTCTCTATTTCTTCTCGCTACCACCTAGTTTTCTTCTTCTTTTCCGGCAGGCCACACCTGTATTTTACTTTTAACACCGTTTGACCTGTTTTTCCGTAGAAAAGAAACCCTTCTCATTTAAAAAAACCCTTCTCATTTTAAAACAAAAGAAACCCTTCTCATTTTAAAACAAATGCTCAAGACTTTTCTCACTTTTCTGTTTGCCTTTTCCACTTCCTTCCGATGATTTTTTGACAAGTGGATTTGACGCCTTTTTTTTGAATTTTGATCCAGAATCAACAAGACTTGAAATCACTTTTTTTCGATTCCACTGTAAATCATCCGTCGACGAATCTCCATTCTCTGTCTTCTGCTGACACAGTAGCTTCTTTTTGCTGAAATTCGATGAATAAATGATCAGAAATCCCCAACTTTCCCCCTTCCGATGTGTATCTAATTATACGCACCGCGCATATTGACTTATAATACCGTTTTAATTGATCTCCTTTGAAGCTGTAAAGTGGGAGAATTGTCTCTGGTTGAACCTCGTTGAACTTGTCTGAAATTTCCCCCGATTTTCAAACTTCAAGAAGAGTTCAAGCGAGCGGATTATACTGTATTAATTTCCCTCCTTCCAAGCTGAATAACTCGAAAAAAATCATTCCTCCTACTTCCTTCTGATCTGTTTTTTTCCTCATCTATACAGTTTAGAGGAGGTCGGGGGTGGCGGCGGACCGACATTCTCTCTCTTTTCTTCCTTGTACGTCCCACAAAGATCTATATCAGTAACGGAAAAGAGAGATGGTTCGAATGAGATATATATCCACAGTGACCCCAAACATAGAGACAGTACGGATAGAGGTGGTATAGTCATTTCATGACTCAAGGATTTTTGATTTTTTGAGAAATTCCTGGCTCTGTAGAGAATTTGGAAAGTTGTAGCATTTTTTTCAATTTGCGAGCTGAATAATGCTTGAAAGAAAAATTTTGCTCATCAGTTTGATAGCATTGTGTTCCTAACGTAAAACCTGTAATAGAAGGGCACTCACATGTTCAATTTTGACCTTATTCATCTCGGTTACTGATAAATTGTCGGTCATAATATCAAATGTGTTTTATCAGTTGATACATTGATATCTTGCATGGGAACCGAGATATATAAGCTCAAAGTTGACCGTGTGGGGGCTCTCCTATTACAGGTTTCATTGTAAAACTCCGAGACATCAAAGTCCTGAAATTTCGAACTACATAATTCGAATCAGTGAGAGTTCCGCTACCGGAAAACAAGGAAAACAGTCCCTCCTTTTCTCACACCCTAAAACTGAAATTCCCATCACCTACTACTGTTTTCAATCTCTTTCGCCTATTCTCTCTCTCCTCTAGTCGACGTCCACTTTGCCTGTTTGTAATCCGAATTAGTCGGTTCTCCTTCTCTCGTTCTCGGCCCAAAACTAACCGCCTGACTGAATAACTGATCACAAATAATTCACCTTTCTGTCTCTGTCTCCCTCTACTCCCGTCCATATCTGATTATCTTTTGTACGGGTACAACATCATAAAAATATAGATAGTGATGTTTCGGGAAAAAAAATCCAGAAATGAGTCATCACATTATTTTTTATGTCAATAAATAAATTTCGTTTCACCCGTTTTACTACTAAATCTCCTTATCCTCTGATCTCTCTCATTCACCTGTACCGCATCTAGACGGAAGCTCGTAAATTTTTATTAGGATTCGCTTCGCTTTTTGGAAGACTGTTACCGACGTTTTTTTAGTTTTATATATAAGGACGATTAGTAGATAGAAAACGAACAAAAATCACAATGTCATCTGCTCGGGGTCTGATGCTGCTCCAGAAGCGTCGTCAATCGTTCCGCCTCATTTCGAACACATATCCGCTTATTCTCCCTCTTCTCGTTTCCATCTTAATTGTTTTCAATCAATTTCTTGATGATTTCGAATTAACTGTAGGTTCATTTGATACAGCCTTGAGGAGAAGAGATCTCTAGGCATAATTAATTGAGTTCTATCTATTTTTCTCCCCCCAAAAGAGACTGAAGGCCGAAACACCGTAATCACCTGGATGGACAATATGGAAAGGCGTGGTGGTAAAAGGGAGTGATATGCCGACAAAACGGAAAGAAGATGGTTTTCTCTCTCTGTTTCTCTCTAAATGTTGGAATAAATCGAAAGGAAAAAGGAGGCGATTTGTTTCGGTGTCTCTCTCACTCATTCTTTTTTCATTTTCTGGGTGCGCACAGGAGGTTGAAATAACCTGTTTTGCCAATGTGTTTCTTCTTCTTCCTTCCTTCCCTAAATCTTTATTTCCCTACCGTCTCTCCAGTTACCGTAATCTTTCATTTAGTTTCATTTTGACGTACGTCAAGGAAAAAGGAAAAAAAGTGAGAAAGAAAGAGACCTCACTCGTTTGCCGCACACAACAATCGGACCGTTGATTTTTGTTTTCTCTGGAAATTTTATTTCTGAAAGGTCAAGGAATCAGGAATACAGTACACCTGTATGGAAGCCCTTCCATAGGGACGCACCGTATCAACTTTTTTTTCTTCATTTGCTACTTCATCTTCCTTTTATCTCTCCCTATTGCCTTATCCTCCTATGTCCCATTTGCCACATGCATAGACACACTTAACAAAATTAGTCGGCAGCCAAAAAACTATCAATCCAACTGGTTTGGTGTTAGATTTTAGTTGAGACGCCAAGTAGGCTTCTTCTCTGATCGTTTCTCTATATACAGTGCGTATGATTGATGAAAAAGTGGGAGAAGCTGGTCTTGGAGATGACCATGGCAAGATATGGAAAAAGGGAGATGAATAGGAGTTGACATTGTGTTCCGAATGTTGCAAATCCGTTTGGAACGGAGAAGCTTTACAAAGAAGTACCGTATTCCTTTGGTTCAATATGTCATGTTTTCTCTGATAGAAGCTCATGCAGACTGTGAACTTCGAGCTCAATTATCTCAATTTCTGTAAAAAGTATGGAAAAGTGGTCAACTGACAAAATGTTCATCATCATATCAGCAACATTTTATCAGTTAATCTCTTCTAGATATCTGCCACGGAAAGTGAGATATATATGGGCTCAAAATAGACGGTTTGGGTGCCATTCTATTAAAGGGTTTACGGCAATTTTGACAGTTCCATTTTTTGTTGAAATTCCGTCAATTCGTACAGGAAAAGTTAGCTTCACCGGGTTTCCCTTATCTTTCTCTCCTAGTTTTGTACCACGTCTTCTATACAAACTTCCGATGAAGTCAACGTCGTCCTCTCTCTCCGCCCTTATTCGTTTGCCAATTGATGTTATCTTTTTGGAGATATCTGGCCAGCCTTTTCATCACGGTTTTCTCCTTTCTTTTCAACATACATTTTCCCTCTTTCAATTAGACTTTTCGACAGTTTTCCCTTAAGAAACGCCTTCTTCTTCCTCTTCTTTCCAATTAATTTCAGTCGTTTTCCCTTCCCTTCACTCACTTTTGCATATATATGGACTGATTCGAACAACTACTATATCGTTTTATGACTCCTCCTTTCCCAAACACCCCTCACTCTAGATGTAAGAACTAGAATTAGTTGTTTTTTCTTCTTCAAGAATTGGGCATTTCGGAGAGATCCTCTCTGTAACATTTATATATCTTCCTCGTCTTTGCGATTAGAAGAAGTTTCTATCTGTCAATATAATGATAAACTGTTCTTTTTTGACCTTGAAACGTTCTTCTTCTTCTCCGAAGACTTCTGTAGGGATGTTATCTTCAATGTTTGTACATTTCCTCATTTTCTTTTCTCTTTTTCCCAATTTTCTACCCTCGATCCCAAAAGTGCACACAGAAAAGCGTCTTTGACCCTCGGGTTTCTTTTCTCTCTATCCAATGAGTTGAAACACCCTCCATTGGGACTACTGTATTTGTTCGGCGGCTCATCCCAGCCCCCGAGACGGTGAAAACGAAAAGTTAAAACAATGAAGAAATTTGACATTTTTCACAAGCAGCTCTAGTGATCGTTTCAGCTTCTGTTGTTTTATTCTAATCCCCATAAAACTGAGAGAACACTAACATTTTTCATTGATTTATATCATCTGCACAACTCACATGCAGCTAACAGAAATTATCGAAATTTCAACAAAAACAAACAAATTAATTAACTCATATTACTTTCCGCCCACTCAATATTCTGCATAATGATACCTACCATAATATTCTCTTCCTTTTTCTAAACCCCCGTGTTTTTTTCTCTCTCTACCAAAATTGCAAGTGTGCCGTTTCTTCAGACAACCGCTGAACCGCTGGTTGCCACGTCTTCATCATCGACGACGTCTTCTGAATCGCACGTCACCACCGCTTCTACATCGGCTCCGACGTCACCGATTCTGGCTCCTCTTCCGCCGATTACGCTTCAAGACGTTATGACACACGCTTCCACGGACCATTTAACACCTAACGGTAATTTGGAGTTTTCTCTCTTCAGATATTAATGATATCATCACATAATTACACACAGTTCAGTGTTGTGGTTTTTATTTTGCAACAACTTTTGAAAGTATACATATTTGGTTTTTCTTATATCTCTAACTACAAAAATAACCAGAATTTCTGCATGAAAGAATTAGAAAAAGCATGTCAGTTCAAATGAAAATATACTATACCCATCCCTCCCCCAAAAATATTCCCTCGAAAAATCCATTAAACGGAGCCAACTGACACCTTATGATGATCATTAAAATTACGAGGGTAGATCGTTAAAATGGAATGATATATTGGTTGGGAATAAGATGATATTTGAAGGATGTGGTTTCGTGGTTCAAAGTAATGGTTTAGAGATGGTACCGTAATCCTCTGGAACTCCCTGATTTCATATGTTGTTTGGAACCGATATTTATTAGAGATACAATAGGTCAAGACACACTCGAATGTTTCGATATCCGTGACATCTCTGCGCGCAGCAGCCATTCAAAGTGATAGCCAACTGAAGTACTTGGATTTTCTGCTTCTCTAGTTCCCCCCTCTCATCACCTCTACCATCATCCACGGATCTTTTTTGCTTGTCTCACCTAGGAAAACGGTAGAGAATCGAAATAGAAAGAGAGTTAAAGAATGAGAGAAAAGAAAAAAGATGCTCTCAAGTGGATATGGAACCGCCCGACCGAGAGACCCTTTCTCTCCCGAGAGGAGCCCCTCAATCGGAAAGATAACCCGAGTTTATTGAGACGCAGGATCGGAAAGAGCTCCCGCGCGCACGGTGTAACATGGTAGCGAAGGAGCCGTCTGCGTCGCTTCGTCTCATATATTCTCTCCACCATCTCTAGCTCTTTCTCCGATCGCCCCGCTGACTGCCCCCTACGATCCCTGCCGCCATACACACTCAGACGACGACATACACCACACCCCAAACTTTTACCCCCGTTTCGATCCCCTCTAGTACTTTCCACTTTTCTGTTGAACATGGATGGTGATGGTGTAGTCGTCACGCCGTCAGATGCTTCAGAAGATCAGACTCATCTGAATCTGGAGTCATCGTCGTCATTAACATCTCTAGTTATTCCTCCGCCACCAAACGATTCGGGTCATGAATTCATTGGGCCTTCTTCCGGTCCCCCACAGGTTACTATTACGCCGTCACCGGCGAGTCATCAGCCAGGTGAGAGGGTTACGGTAGCGCTGCTAGGCAAGTAGGATTTTTGAAAACCCTGTTGAATTGAAATCTTCAATAATTTTTAAAGCTTTCTGTAAAGTTCTAGAAGAATCTCATCGAGTGCATTTTCAGGTAGCACAAATGGAATATCCACATCACAGCAGCAACAATATTCAGTGGAATATTTATCTCAACTCTTGAAAGACAAAAAACAATTGGCAGCGTTTCCAAATGTCTTCCATCATTTGGAACGACTCGCCGACGACGAAATCAGTAAAGTTCGGGTAGCACTGTTCCAGTTTGAATTCACAAAAGACAATGTGACACTGCCGGATGCAGAAGGAGATATTACGGTACACACAGAGAAGGTATTTGTTCCGGCGAAAGAACATCCTGATGTGAGTTTTTATTTTCAAAAAGCTGGCTCTGAAAATAAGGTTTTTTTGCAGTATAACTTTGTGGGTCGGATACTCGGACCACGTGGAATGACAGCTAAACAACTGGAACAAGAGACCGGATGTAAGATCATGGTTCGTGGTCGTGGATCAATGAGAGACAAGAAAAAGGAGGAGCTGAATCGAGGAAAACCAAACTGGGAGCACCTTTCCGAAGAACTTCATGTATTGATTCAATGTGAAGATACTGCGAACAGAGCGAAAGTGAAATTGTTGAGAGCGATGGATGAGGTGAAGAAGTTGTTAGTGCCAGCACCAGAAGGAGAGGATGAGTTGAAGAGAAAACAACTGATGGAATTGGCGATTATCAATGGAACATATCGATCGGGAGCGGATCAGAGTGCGCTGGCAGCTGCACAGTTAGCAGCAGTTAAGCAACAACCATTGGTTGCTCTTCGTATGTTTCATATCTAAAAAATCAGAAATTCAAATTTCTTATATTTTAGAAGCCGCTGCCCTCCAACGAGGTGTTCTTCCAATGATGGCTGCCAACGGAATCTCCCGATCACCAACCATGGCAGTTTGTGGAGCACCAATCGTAATGAGTCCTTCTGGAAGAGCTGCTTCTGCTGGAGCCACCGCCACGTCACAAGCTGCCTTGATTATGCAGCAACAGTCTCAACTACAGGCTGCAAACGCTGGAAACGCGGCTGCTCTTCAACAACAAGCCGCTCTGTTGCAGCAACAACAAGCAGAATATCAGCAGATTCTTCTGGGGTG
This sequence comes from Caenorhabditis nigoni, assembly GCA_027920645.1. NCBI lineage: Eukaryota > Metazoa > Nematoda > Chromadorea > Rhabditida > Rhabditidae > Caenorhabditis > Caenorhabditis nigoni. Next base: position 10,674,815 of record CP115864.1, on the reverse strand, counting down.
AGTATTAGATTTATGACTTCTTTTGGATCTTGAAAAACGGGGGAACTTTTGGTATCTCTCTATCTCGATTGCCAACTGCTTTCAACACGAGAAAACGAATCGACAGCTGTGTCGTAATATTGACACCGACTTGGTGACAAGTGGTTTTTGCTAGAGGGAGACTGGGAGGAGAGAATGACACGGAAGTATTGAGATACTACATGTTTTTCAATGTTTCCGGAATCTTCTCAGGAAAGAGAACCTTGATCTTCTGGTCGTGGACGTCCAAAAAATGCAAAATTGATTTCAGCCAAGCCAGCCTCTACGACTTCTCTGCCATCCAACAATACGCTGCAGGACAAAATGCCGTTGCTGCTGCACAAGCTCAAGCTCAAGCCCAATACGGAGCTCTTGCAGCAGCCGCTGCGAATCAAGCTGGCGGACAACAGTATGCAGATTACGCTGGAGTAGATTTAACGAGTCAACAAGGTGCACATGGTGGGTATTACGTGAGACGATGGGCCTGAGGACCTCTCTTCCATTTGAATCCCCCAATCATGATATTTTGTACACATCCGTATATTCCATTTATTCATTTTTTTCAATTATATCAATTCCCCGCCTTATCATAATACTTATCATTCTGTCGGGGTGGGCTATTGTCTCTCTTTTTTTCGTGCTCTGCTCACACTTTAAACGCCTTTTTGATTTCCGTGTGCATGACGGTCTCTTGTTGCTCAACTACATATTAAAACATGTAGAAATGCCCTAATTAGCTGCCAAATCGTTCGTTTCAACAACAACAACCACTGGGTATTGTTATAGTTTGTTATAATTACTATTTAATATTAATTTATTGAGTTCGAGTTTTTTCTCTACTAAAAACTGGTATCCGAAAATTCCCTTATGAGCAATCAGTCAATAACCACTTTTTTTTGAAAAGCAAAAATTCAAATTTTATTTATTTATTTATTTTCGAAACGAAATATCAGAAAACTACGAGGAAAAACGATTTTTAAAGCATTCCAAAAATCACGAAAAACGGGTTAATTTAAAGCATTTTTTTTTTTTTGAAAAATATGGGAAATGTGTTTATTGAAGAGATCTAATTAATCGTAAAACCTGTATTATAAGGGTCCATCTAATAGAAGGGCCCGCCCTTATAATACAGGTTTTACGATATGGAAAAATGCCTAAAATATTAATTAAAAAACCAAACAAATAATCATCCTCTAACCCCCCTTAAATTTATCTCATGTTGTTTCTTTTTTGTCTTCAGGTGCAATGCTTAACAACCGTCGTCTGTTGGGTGCCTCTCGTGATCACCCCTACAAACAGTAACCAACCAACCACCAACCACACCATCACACCACTATCTATTTTCTCGTTTTTTTGATTTCTCTTACATTCATTTTTCTGCTGCAATTCTCATCAACTACTTTTCACACAAAGTTTCACTTTCTCAACCAACCAATCAACCGCTTTTTCCCCCTTAAAAAACCCTTCGGGAAACTCAACTTTGTTCTTTTTTTTCGAAATTCCCTCCCTTTTCTTTCCTTTTTTACCCCAGTGTTCCCTTCCCTTTAGAGATATTCTTGTTCTAAAAATGGGTGATTTTTTTCTCAAATTTCTCACACACAACAAAAAGTGCCTTCAACACAACCTCTCTTATCGATATTATTTGTCTACATTTTGTCATAGTTTTTGATCCATTTGCTCACACTGTGTTTCTTTTCCTGACACTAACTATGTATCACACCTTTAGCCAAGCCTCTCTTTTCCATCCCTTTTTCTTCGTTTAATGCATATCCCTAGTCACGCCCCTTTTTATTACATTCAATTGTATATTTTTTTGAAAAACGACCCCATAATTTTGACTTCAATTCGGTTTTACTATCTCTTCTGTGCCCATTTTCCCCCCACAAATCGTGCATAATCTTATTTTCTTGTATTTCGTAGTGAGAATTGTCTAGAAATTTCCCTTTTTCTCTCTCCATACTTTGCCTGTATTCATTTCGGTTCCATTTCTTTTTTCAACCCCCTTTTCTTCTTCTTGCACCCACATTTTTATTCATCTTGAAAAGATAAAATTGTTCAAAACTTTTTTTTATATGTAATCCAGAATTCCGAAAAATCAGGACTGTGAAATTTTGGTTTTCGGAAAATCGAAAACTCTGTAGTTAAAAAAAACGGAAAAGTAATGGAAATCGAGAAAAAATCCAAAAACTAAACAGTCTGAATAAAAAAAAAAAGAATTTCAGAATTTTGAAAACCTTTGAAAAATTCGATAAATCCGAAACATTCAGAAGTTTAGAAATTTGTGAACAGTCAGGAATTCAAAAAAATTGAAATTCAGTTTATCAAAAAGGAAACAATTATGAATTCCGAAACTCGGGACATCAAAAATTTAGAAATTCTGATTTTTCGAAATCACAAAAAATCAGAAAACCTGAAATTCCTTAAATTTAAAACTCCGAAAATCTGAAATTTCGGAAATACGAAAATTCAAAAAGTCAAGATTTCGAAAAAAATTAAACATTCTGACATTTAATAATTCGGGATCTCATATTATCATCTGTTGGCCAGATGTCAAGTTTGTGAAAGTTAAAAATCGAAAACGAAAAAAACATTTATTCGGAAATAAACTAAAAAGAACGAGTTAAATATCTTCCATCCGGATGCCTTTACTATGTCTTATTCTCTCCCAAATTGTTCAAATAATCATCAAAATCCTGTTGATTCGCCGATTTCTCGCCAAGAATCGGTCCTTCCCGTGCCGAAAACTCTTTGACATCCTTCAACGTCTTCTGTGCTTCTTTACTCGTCACTTTCTTCACCGGAGCATTTCGTATTGTTCGTGGCGGTGGTCTCAGCGATTCTTTCGATGCCATTCGTTGCGTTTTGTCCAATTTCATCTCCGATTTTTTCGTTTTTTCATTTTTCGTCTCATCAGGTCGATCCGGCGTTTTTGCTTTTGAAACTGGCTGTGATGTTGGTTGCGATGGAGTCGACGTTGAACAACTGGGCGCTTGTTTTGGGGGCTCCTGAAAAATATTTTATTGATTTTTTTGTCAAAATATCAGTATCCTTCCCACCAATTCAGTGCTCGTCGTACTATTCTGATTGACTGATTTCTTAACTGTCACGTCATCCGTATTGGCCGTCGGCGGTGGCGAATGTGTATCGTTTTTGTTCTTCTTGCCATCGGCACAACCAATTAAAATCACACTGACCAGTGTTGCATTCACTATGAAAAGTGAAGATTTTAGCACGAAATACAGTAGTTTCGCTCTGAAATTTGAGAGAAAAAAGGTTGGGAAAGCAAGGGTAGAGGCAAGAAAACTAACATCATATTGAAGGAAATAAATTGAAAAATGATTGACAATCAAAGGCAAAAGGTTTTTAGAATAGTGGAAGAGGATAAGAATTCAGGGTGATTCCACGTACTCTTAGGGTTGTTTTACTGTTATGCAATTTTCAATGAAGATTACTGTAGTTTTCAACTAGGTTAACCTTCTATTCCTTGTATGTATATTCTGTAAAACTCTATAATACTTCATTTATAAGGGAAACCAAATACAAAAAAGAAAGAGAAAAATGGAATCAGGATTGATTTGCAGTGCGAAAAGAGCGATGATAAGTGGATGCAAATTTGGCGACCGAATCCTCCGAAATCAATTTATTCGAAACTCCAAAATCCAGAAGAACTTTCCAGATGAGCATGTACTGTTGAAGGGTTTGGACAGATGTTGCACGACCGGTCAAACGGAGATTTGTCACGATCTAAAATTCAAGATTTTGTTTTTTTTTCTTCTGATTTTTTAAATGAGGAATTAAACATTTCCCATGTTCCTTTCTCCGTTCAATGAAATATAAATAGAATAAAAGAATCCTACCTGCTTGATATCAGGTAGTTTGAAATGAGTATTGATTGATTGTAATGCGATTTCAATCGCCACCAACGTCCCAGATCTTCCGACACCAGCAGCACAATGAATAATCGGTGGAGTAGTTCTTGCTCGGATTTTTCTGAGAATCTTCAACATGACTTCCGATGATCCAGGCACTTGATAATCAGGCCATTCTTTCCATTGTAAATGAGTAATCACTCGAGATTCTCCCTCAAATGATAGATTTAAACGAGTTGAAACAATCATTTTATTATTGGTTGCTTCCTCGAAAGTCACTGTTAATTTGTCGAAACGAAGTGTTGAATTCGCGTTTCGAGGGAAATATTCACAACATTTCTCTCGATTTGTTTCCACAAACTGACATAACATCACAATTGCATTTGATCTCTCCTGCCAAACCATCCTCCAAAAATCAGCAATCGTTTCTTTTTTTGGTCCTTGAGTCAGAATATATCCACGTTTCAAGAAGGGACTTTTGATATGATTCGCGTGGATGTAGTCAGATGATGGATTGCTTTTCTGGGCCATGAATGTGAGACGGACTCGAGAACTGTCAAGGCATGGGATATCTGAAATCGAAGAAATTCGGAAAAGGATTCATAAAACAAACTTGATTCTTACTAAAGTATCTGTTCTTTCTAGAATTTGCCCCATTGTTGAAAGCCATACATTGGTCCGATGGTGGATCCCCAGGCAGCTCACTGAATTCATATTTGAAGTCGTCAAGTGTCATCTTCTGAGAAGCCATGGCAAAGTCCTTGAACAACTTCCGATATGCTTC